>JALPQI010010544.1:0-40992 GCA_025490895.1 Thaumatotibia leucotreta
CCTACCGAGACATGACCTGCAAACGAATGTCTGTATTAACATAGGTTCGAATCAATGGTCTACGCGTGTTAACAATACTATTAGGTCATGTTTGTTAAAGGAGCCGTCAGCAGAAATTGCGGACAATGTAAACGTTAAACAAACCAAAGAAATATTCATAAATCATAATCTAAAGGTGCATTCAGACCAAACGAGCATTCGCTATTCTATTCCCCGCTCTACGAAATCAACGAATCACGTTGTAACGATCGAATTTCGTAGAGTGGGGGGATAGAATAGCGAATGCTCGTTTGGTCTGAATGCACCTTCACACGATTTTATTAGGCTGTTGTAATGGTTAAAATTCAAATCTTTATGACCATTACTGACCCAAATCAATACGGCATGTAAAACTACCCAAGCCAAATCCATTAGGAACTCTGATATAATTTTAATTGTCTTATTCATCAGATCCCAATCACATTCCCTTGTGCTTTATCGACTTTAGCTTTTTTCCGTGTGGTGACGGCCCTGACGGCATTTTAAGCAGACATTTGTCACCACCCCAACTCTTTCCATGGGTGTAGTAAGAATCGACCAAGGGATTGCAATGTCACGGACCATTCATTTAATCAAGATTCATGATGGGCAGCCGCGTCATCATAGTGGACAAACTACTGCGATCGCCAATCCGCTTGCCTAGCGTGGGGATTATAGGCATTATCTAATGAATTCATACGCAACAGATTATTGGAGTGACCTACGTCCAGCAGTCGACTGAAATAGGCTGGTGAAGTGTGATGTTAACCCTTCATATGTTATTGATATACCATCAAAAATAGACTACCGTGAAATGAACCCTGAAAAGAACATTCTTAATTTCCAATTACTTTGGTGACTGACGTCCTTTCGGATGGTCTCTACAGTTGACGAGTTATCGATCTTATTTGATCATCTCTTTGTCCACAGTTGGGAGCAGGCGCGACGGGTCCCGGGGCCAGGGCGCTGGAACTGATCCTCAGCGGAGGCCTAAAGTCTCTAACGAGGCCTACGAGGCCTGTCCGTAGGGCTGCGTCGAGGGACTCGGTTCTATCACAGCCTCAGCCGTTATTAGAAGGTAAGTTAGTAATTTGGAACATTTTCAAGGTGCGTCAAGCTGCCTTCAGTTCAATGTCACTAAAGCATCCGGCAAAAATCAGTAGTTAACGATTATATAAAGGCTAAGCCACACCGCAGCGCACGCACAGTGGCGTGCGCGATGTAGCTTATGTTTTTAAAATAAATAAATAAATATCTTGGGACATCTCACACAAATCGACCTAGTCCCACGGTAAGCTCAATTAAGACTTGTGATGTGGGTACCAGCCGACGATATATATAATAGATAGATCCATATAGAAATAATAACTAGAAATAACTTTATTCGCAACATACACAAAAAACCACAATATATATCAACGAAAAATAATTTACAAATAAAAGAGTGTATGCTACGAAATGGCCTCATCTCAGCATGTTGCTAGCGAATGCCAGCGCTGGTCTTCCGATCAGCGCTGATATAGATACTTAAATACATATACAGCCATGACCAAGGAACAAATATTTGTGATAAATAAATACACAAATAATGCCCTCGCCGGGATTCGAACCCGGAACCTCCAGCTTCGTAGGCAGGGTCACTACCAACTAGGCTACGGAGGCTGACAAAATTTCCATTGTAGATGCCACACCGCATGCGCGTCACGTCCCGCAAGCGGTGTGCCATTTAATATGATATTTACTTAAGCTACAACTACAACGTGCACGCCGCTCATGCGCGCACGTGCACGTGCTGCCCACGCATTTGATGTGGCCCGGCCTTAAGTTCTCGGGTAAGTGCGGGTGGCTCGGGTTCTAGGGCTAAAAAAAAAAACCTTAGAACTAATGTCTATACTAGTTCTAGAAATAACCTTAGAACTAATGTCTATACTACCAGGTAAAAGGATACCACAAACAGATAAAAAAAAAATAGGTGCGAATGTTTATTTTTCATGTTTTACGATACTTACTGTACTATTGGTTTATTTACAAATTAAATAGAATGGTTCGGCGAAATCAGTTCGTTTTATTTCATGGCAAGTTTGAGAAAAGCACTATACAAATCTCGGCGAGAAACAGGATTACAGGCCGCGTATCCCTATCTGGCCTCAGTTCCTTCGGCCAGATATATCTACTTGGCCTGTAACCCTTCGTTTCCCGTCCTCTATAGTAATGTACTATGGCTAAATGTGAACACTTGTATATTTATGAACTCCGCTTTTTTGTTCCTTGAAGCGATTGTTCTAACCACCTGTTGATAATGATGTCATCCGTAATATAAATATGTTCGCGGCATTGTCTTTGGAACAAAGTCCGACAAGACCGAGAAATTTAACATTCACGTTGATTAGGAACGTGATGTATTTTTTTATGTTTTTGAAAATAATTACCAGCTGTGGCCTTCGCATGTGAATATTCGTTGTGTTGTTATGTGTAATTTAGTATTTTGTCAAGTATACGTTACGTTTGATTAGCAGTAGCATACTTTGTCATAGCAACATGTCTTAATTTAAGTAGTCTGTAGTCTGTGCTACAGTCGCCCTCAGAAATCAAAAATATCTGGACATGAATGATTACGACATAGCAATAGGGGCCTACCACGATCTACTAATTCGATTCAGTTTAGGTAGGACCTAATCTGAATCGAGATGTGTCCAGTTGAAAATGAAAAATGTTTATTTCCGTTTACAATAATTTTCTTAAAGCTAGTGATATCGGCACCTTTTTTTAAGCTTTTAAACTGCTGTCTTCATAAAATGTATTCCGTTTTCTGCCATAATTCCCCTGTTCCAACTCAAACGACATAAAACTATAGTATTATAGCGAACCCAACCAGAGCTAATAAGGGTGGTAAAAAAAGGTCCACAAACACTTATAATGCGTCACCGATTAAACCTTTAAGTCGTAATTCAGCCAGGCCCCAATAAACCGAAGTTAGTGAACTTCCAACCAGGTCGATTGGCAATTAACCCGCTCGCTTCCTTCACCTTAATGCAGCTTCTAAGAAGCTTTCCATGCACATGAAATAGGGTTGCCAGATTTTGTTTTGAGATAGATAGATTAATTTATTTATTAATGAAAATTACATGTCATTTGTTAACAAATGGCACAAATTAACAAAAAGATCGTCAAATGTATATAAAATAATAATAATAAAATAAATTCTAAATATACGGGTACAGTATATATCGGCTTAAAGAGTTAAAAAATAAAGTACACACATAAAATACAGTACTTATTTGGGGGGTAATAGGAGATTTCTCGGTTTCGGTTTAACATTACATCAGAGGCCGGGCCGGGAAAATGAGGATTACCGGCCAAGTTATATACGGCCGAGCGAGCGTGCGAGCGAGGCCGGATAGGTAACGAGGCCGGGAATCCGTTTTCACGCCGAGGCATGTATAGTGCTTTTCTCAAACATACAAAGAAATACAAAAAAAATAATTACAATGTTGTCGAAATTAAAAAAAAGTTACATTGCAGGCCTAGGCCTGAAAAGTGTTATAAAATTCCATTTCTATCCCAGTGAGTTACTGCGCCCTAAAAGCGATACTTCCGAGAAGACAACCAGACAACCAGAGTCTTTCGCAGTTGATTTTTTCTATGGTAAAGCACATCTATTACGACATTGTGGGGTAAAGACAATATTTCATTGCATGTTTGATAAAAAATATTTATTTCTCAAAAATAATAAATAACAGTTATTGACTTTCTTGTTTTTCGCGGTTGGGCCGTTGGGGCGGCGTTTGCGGGACAGAGGTGGCGATCCCTGATCTGGTTCCTATTCCTACCTCGTACAACAATTATAACATAATATATATGCCGCGAGTGTATTTGGCACTTTTGGCCAGGATGACTGCCGGAACGGGGTATAATTTATTTAGTGTTTTGTAGTTTTTGTTATACGAGTAGATTAATTTTTAGGCATAGTTAGACTATAGTTAGTTAATTCAAAAACGACCAAGATCACCTAACGTCCGAGGTGGGGATCGTTACGCGAACGTAAGGTGATCTTGGTCGTTTTTTTTTTGGTATATGACATTTAATATTTATATTTTTATAGTATTAATTAGTGTGACTACTGGGGAAAAATAAAAAGTACAAATCAAAAAATTTAGTTAATAAATAATTTGATTTGTGTTTTCACAATACGTTCAATTGATGTAATATGTATTATAAATTCGTATCAATAGATGTTTCTTATATTATGTTCGATTTAAAGTATTTAGCGTACTTTATGTGTCTCGTATATCGTAAACTACGTAGAGGTAAAATACACTAAAATACTTTATATTACAGTACCTACGTCGGGCAACCCTAACGTAAATTTACGGTATATAAGCCGATAGTTGCAATTAGTTGTAGGGTGAGGTTGGTTTCTACGTTTATAGGGCGTGTAACTTGGAATAAAGATATCGTTTATTATAAATACAAATACCTAATACGTATTACAAATAAAACCTGGTCTGTCACGGGTGTTATATTACTTATATTTTCAGCCTTCGTAGTAGCGCATTACAAATATTTGTTCCTTGGTCATGGCTGTCTATGTAATTAAGTATCAATATAATCAATAATATGTATGTATAATAATATATTATGGCGTGGCGTGCACCTTCTAGCGTCGGGAATGTCAGGGTGATAGCACACCGCTTGCACATCTCGCGCACGTGCTCGCCACGCAAGCGGTGTGCCATCTAATATGACATTTACATACGCTACAACACACGTGCACACGATTCCGGTATGGCTTGGCCTTAATTACATACGTTACAACGCGCACGCGTACGTGCTGCACACTGCACAGGCATCCGGTGTTTCTTGGTCTTTACTAAGATATTTATGATATATTTGTAGGCGCCATCGAAAAATTAAGTCGCAAAATCATGTCTTCCCTCGGTAACACATTTCGTTTCACATTGTCTCGCTAATCAGGTTCAAGGCTAACTGGTCAAGCCTTAACGACACCTTAGAGTAGTCGTATCGCTTAGTTTTCGCTTATCTCAAGCCTTCTGTACAGTCGGCAACAGAATATCAACAGATCACGAAGACATAGGAACCGAAGTTGTTATTTTTATATTTTTTTTGTTGTAATCGGTTTAGCTTATCAATTTGACAACCTATACATTTGAGGCCATTTAACAAGAAAATTATAGTTTCGTGATTATTTTTTCGATAAATTTGTATGAAATTGTATGGAGCACTCACGAAATTCAAACTCTATCGTCATACCCTCGCAGTTGGGTATGGGAATTATTTGTGATTTTATGGCAATTTTTTCGCTACAATTGCGATTTTTTTAAATTCTTAGTCCTGGATTTAGTTTCACACTGGGCCGGGGTGCTCACAAATAACTGAGCAAGCTTCTATTGCCATGGTTTTAGATGTTTTTGCGCACCGTTGCCGCTCCGATATGGCGAATGTACATGGTAACTATTAAAGGTGCGTTTAAACCAAAAGAGCATTCGCTGTTCTGTCCCCCACTCTACGAAATCAACGAATTTCGACGAATCACGCTTTGTGTAACGAACGAATTTAGTAGGGTGGGGATAGAATGAGCGAATGCTCGTTTGGTCTAAATGCACCTTTAGCGGCTGTCAAAGGACATCAAAGGTGAAACGGTGCTGACATGAACGTGATTGACAAGTTTCGTGCTCCCTAAACAACAAACAAGCCAAAAACCTGAACAACCGGTTGTGTTACTCATTACTGTGATGATTTCTGACAATAAACACGACGCCCACTGGATAACTTAACAAATATGATGTCTGTAGAAAGGTGTATTGTACAGAAGGTGATTCTATTATTTATTCTGTTGTAAATAATTTCTAATGCACCTAAATATTTTGTCGGATAACATACGTTTTATTTAGATATTGTTGCTTGAAAATTAATAAAAAATAAGCAGCGGATGAGGTCGAGCTAGGCTAGCTAAAATCTTTAGATATATAGCAAGACATACTGTATTTCGGCCGTGGTTGGGTGTCGTAAGTAAGAGTCGACTAAGGGATTGTAGATATTCAAATTATACAAACTACGGTTTTCTAGAGATAGTCATTTCTAATATAGTTTAATCTATCGTTAACTGCATTGTCATGTTGTAGCCTTATATGCGATTGGTGCTAAACAACCTAACTCATACGTCATCCTATGGATGTCTGCAACTCCATAGGTGTAATGCTTCCTTTACCAACTCTTATAAAACCGGAGAATTGGTGTCGACGATAATGCCTCAAAAAGTTCCGCTGATTTTTGATCTCTCTTTGATCCTGTCCTGTCTTTGATAATGTAAACTTCGACCTATTGGGATCCTAAGCCAACTCTTGAACACGTATTTCTGTTAATCACTTGTTTCTTTCCAGGTCTCCGCAAATGCTCGACAGTGCTCGCGCTAACTGACCGCGAGAAGGTGACCGAGCCAATCCGCGCTCACAACAGGCTACGGGCACCCTCCGTCTGCTCCCGGTGTTCGTCCTTGCTGTCACTAGCTGGCGCCGGGTCCAGGTAACTAGCTGAACATTCCTGAAGCACTTATACCTGGTCTCCACAATACATGATAGTGTGCCACCAAACGTGACGTTACGGAGACAATACTCTAACCGGCGCCGGGTCTAGGAAACTAGCAGAGCATTCCTCTGGGATCACCTATAGCAGAGCTCCACATCCACATTACTTGACAGTGCTCTGCCAACGTGTTTTCTTGGTTTCATGCAACTGGCAGAGAGTTCTTACAGTTCTTACAGACCTTTACTTCAGATCTCCACAAATGTTCAGTGTTCACGTTGGCCGCTTCAAGGATGCTGTTCCTGGCAGCAAGCTCGAAGCAACTAGCAGTTCTTCCTCCCGAAATTTGCTCCCGATGCTTGCTGGAGCATTTGACTGAAAATACCGGGATAGCGTTTAATAACTATAGCTTTAATTCTGATGATTGATTGATTGGTGGTTTCATTGGGAATATCGGGATACTACCTTACGATTTCAAATACAAATACAAATAATTTATTTCGACTAGTCACCTTTTTATAAAATGTCAATGCTGTCTAATCAAGTAATCATATATCATCAGGAATTTTATTGTCATTCCGTATGTGCAATCATTTCTCAGCTGTCAAATTAAACATAGAGTTTAATGATAGTTTAGCAACTCCTGTCCACAATCGACGATAAACCCGACAAAAACCATTCTCCCACCATATTTGATTTATGCAGCAATGACAAAATTGCTATACGACATGAACAAATCTTTTCATTAGGCTGCCGGTGACCTAGTTCCCAGCTATAATAACAATGGAATTTTCGCATATCATTTGTCAATGAATCCTACGATTGTGTTTGGCGTCGTAAATTCTGAAAAGGTTTCTCTATGCCAAAATCTATGTGAGGTAACCTTAATTAATGTGTATTTCGGTGTTAGAGGTCCCTTCATTTGAGTTCAGTATTTGGATTCTTGATCTATGTGTTTGTTGTCTATTTTAGACGGTTCTTTAATTTATCGCCGAAAGTCATTTTGCCAAATATGACTTCTCATTTCAACCAACTTGTCGCACTATTTTTATTTCGATTTAAGATCCCTTGTCAAATGTAACGATTCGTAGACGTCTTTCGCATATTATCACCTTTACTCACCTAATCTAGTTGGCAAATGAAAATTCAGCCAAATAATAATTTGCACATTTAATTAATTAATTTAATTTGTACATGTTGATTGTTTGTATTGTATGCCAAGTGAATCATCTACGAATAGTTGGTTGGCAAGGTGATATTCGGCAAAATGAAATTCTCCTAAAAGGTTGGCTATTATTTTGGGGTACTCTTTTCCATTGTGGTTTTTATTTCTCATACTGGCCTGTAGCGACAAAATGGTCGAAAGTAACATCGCGTGTAAAATACGCGAAGAATGACCGTTGTCGCGTCTGGCCTTGTATATAAGTAATATTGTTCGTAGGCTTCTAAGGTGGTAATCGGAATTGCGATAATCATCTCAATTTTTATACCTGGAGTTACAATGTTAGTACGGTCAGGGTTGTTGACCCAGTTCGCCATTACCGATTATGCTGATATTTAACGGTAAAGGGTTCGTTCAAAATTATGATCATATTTGGCCGATTCGTGACCCTTGGTGATATTTAGTGAGCGTCTTTTCGGAACCATATCGTAATCATTCGTGATATTTTGCTGACGTGCACGTACAACGTATGAACTGTATTTAATAGTATAAATAAATGAGTTATCTAATAAGCTGAATTGTCATGAACAGTTCTCAGAAAATGTGTATCCAATTAAGACAGATCGTTAAATATTTAATTTTACTATTTCTTTTCCATTATTTTATTTGAATATCAATATATTTGTCCATTATTTAACATAATTAACAAACACCACTATCTATAAAACCTTAGTTCCAAATGAACAATAAATAATTGAATTTTGTATCACTACATAGTATAAAATAAAGTCACTTTTTCTGTCCGTATGTCCCTTTGTACGCTTAAATCTTTAAAACTACGCAACGGATTTTGATGAGATTTTTTTTAATAGGTAGAGTAATTCAAGAGGAATATTTTTATGTAGGTATAGTACCCGTGCGAAGCCGGGCGGATCGCTAGTCATTTATAAAGTTAGTAATACAATGGGAAAACTATAACTCGCTCATTTAGCGTTATTACCTATGTACAAACTTTTTCAGAACTGCTCATGTATGAAGGACTCTATTTCATCATAATTAGGCTGATGATATTATCATCAGCCTATAATCAGTCCACTGCTGGACAAAGGCCTCTCCTACTACCTAACCGTCCGGACGCATTATTTTATAGTTGCATTGCTGATAATGCTGATTTCTAAATATAAACTTTTGACTGTTATAGATTAAACCTTATTAATATGAGGGTAAGACTCACCATTTTTCCGATAGTCTTAATGTCATATATATAAGACTAATTTCTAAATTGTCAAAAATACATTCTTAAGGTGCGTGCAGACCAAAAGAGCATTCGCTGTTCTATCCCCCTACTCTACGAAATTCGATCGTTACACGAAACGTGATTGGTTGATTTCGTAGAGCGGGGGATAGAACAGCGAATGCTCTTTTGGTCTGCACGCACCTTTAGAAATCGGCAAATGTCCATAACCACCACGCTGGGCAAACGGGTTGGCGATAGCAGTAGTGTCCACTCTAATGATTATGCTGCTGCCCATCATCAATCTTTAATAAATATTTGGTCAGTGATACTTCCAATCTCTTAGTGGAGTCCTACTACACCCATGGGAAGAGTTGGGTGGTGACAAATGTATTCTTGCCGTCACCAAACGGTCGATCGGACTCTATGCTTTGTTTTTAACCCTTAAATCGACAATGTTCGTCACAAATGTTACAATGAATATAGTCTTCGACCCACTTTTCATATTTTTTTTGAGACAGAATTTGCCGCTCTACACAATGGCAAGGAGACTAAACGATTTTTTTTTAATTAGCCAATTTACGTCTAAACCACTGAGCCACCACCGCTTAAATCAAATCCTGGCTCGTACCAATGAGTTTTTGCGAAACTTATGTACGGAATATCAGATGATATTTACCATTAGCTGTCGGTGAAGGAAAACATCGTGAGGTAACCTGCATATATCCGCGACGAAAGTCAAAGGTGTATGTGAAGGTCCCGCTTAGGACCAGCGTGGGGACTATAGCCTAATCCCTCTCATATATGAGAGGAGGCCTGTGCCCAGCAGTGGGACATTATATAGGCTAAAATATAATTATTTAGCCAATTTAATGGTTAATCTGATTTTTGTGACAAAACTTTTTTATTTATCAATCCGCCTATCCAGACTACATCTTCGATTCTCTCGCAGGTACTCATTGGACGGCGCCGGCGCCGGGTTCGTGCCAGCCGCGCCCGTCAACTGTAAGCTGTGTCTCGAAGACGCCGCTCCTGACAAGGTCACAGTCATCGGAGGCTGCGGCTGCGCATACTGCACTAAGGTGAGTCTGTGACTATTACTGTACTAGGATCGTGACGTCACTGTTGTGAAACTTCTTAGGCCGCGGTTGTTTCGATCCGCCTCGTCTCCATTGACACGTAGTAGAATTCTAAGAATGAACTTTTGACAGTTTAGAAAGGAGTCTCATATTAATATATTATGACTTAATAACGTTAAGTTAAGACTTTCGGAAAAATGGCGATTCTTACCCTCGTAATAATAAAGATTTATTTATAACTATCAAAAGTTAATATATATTTAACGATTCAATAATTATTCAAGATAATAAATTACGCTAAAAACCATTAAATTAATTAAAAAATACCTAAATAATACAAAATCTGACGCATTTATGAAAATAAAACACTTAAACCTATGAAATATAACGATAATATAAAACTAATTAAATATCAAAACTAAAAAACTATCAAAAGTAAATTTTTAGAAATCGGCAACTATTTTATTGATTTATTATTTATTTAAACTTTATTGCACAAAAGAAAATCTTAAAGTACAAAAGGCGAACTTAATGCCAAGGGCATTCTCTACCAGTCAACCTTAAGGCAAAGCAGAGAAGGTGTGGGCGGCTACTATAGCGAGCTAAGCGAACAAGAGGTGCAACGATTATTGTTCTTTTTGATTTCTCAGTAGGTAGTTTCTCGCTGCCTTATTCATAAACGTGTCCAAACTATAATCCGCCGAAAAAACTATAATATAACCGATAATTATTGTTTGTCCCTTTCTGTCTTAAAGACATCTTTAAGACGGAAATGGACAAACAATACCAGTTTTCATTTTTTACCGATTTTCGCACACCCTAAGACCTCCTCTTTATTACGCCACTTTCGGTCCTGTGCTAGTCGCATCCACTGCTTTGATGCCGTTCGACAGATGTCAATGTCATCTGACTATCAATTCTTAGGCATAGCGGACTAATTCAATGTGCCATGATTCCATTAGTGCGCCATCCGGTGATAAATAACATTGAGGTTCAGCCCATTTACTGCGACCCTGACTTAGCTTGGCCCTCTGCCAGACATAGTGTTATGTTGACCCAGGAAGATCACTTGATTTAGATGCTGGTTTTGTAGCTTAGAAACCTAATATTTTATGAATTCTGTTTGCTTTGTTTGACTGAGTGATAGATTTTGGTTAGACGATTTGTGTAAATTGCTAGAATTCAGGGAACTGGCGTGCATTTCTACCAGAGTTATACTATGTGGGTGGATGTTTTTGAAGTCTACTAGTCACATTCTTGCATCATAGCAAATGTTTGTCCGAAGACAATGATCGGCAAGAGTGAGCGATTTTGCCATGTCTTACGTCAAAATATAATGAAACTTGCTCACCATTACCGAGCGTTGATTATATTAGATGTGATTGGTAATAAATATCAATTAGATAAAATCGTACATTACACACACCGATAGGGAGTCTTTTAATCGCGACACGAGTTACAAATTTCGTTTTTGCACGTGTCTCGTACGACGTTTTTAGTGCAGATGGCTCTCCGAAGTTTTGGAACTTTTGGACCTGACGTAAAATGACACACTTCTCGCACTAGAGCGTATAAAAGGCACCAGCTGTACTAAAAAATGCATAATTAATGGGACAGGCGTCTATGATGTCCATTTCGCCTTGAAACAGGTGAAAGACACAGAAAATCGTCCCCCGATTGCTTCTGCTTCATTGCCGAGGTCAAAATTATCGGTACAATAAATTCGCATACAGTTACATGATTCTTTGTCAGTTTGATAGAAAGGTCCGTTTACGGTAACCTTAAACAGAGTGCCTAATGGCCACGACATTGGTCTAAGGCGACCAGCGAGCGAATCCATGAGTTGGAGCGGGATGCCGATATGGGTACGAGAGGGACTACCATACGTTTTCCGCTAAGCCGCATGTCGTGGCCGCGGCGTAAGTATGATAGAATAATAGCAAGTTGCTACTTGTGATTAATTATGATGTTGTATTTTTAAAGCAAATCGTTGTCCGTATTCGAATTCGACGCATTTTCACTTATTTATTTTACCGTGCCTTTACCAAGTTCCGAGCCACTGGTGCGAGAAACTCGCCCATTAAAATGTCCGCTCGCGAAATAATTACAGAAAGCGTGTTCCAGTCACATAATACCTACTGCTGAGTCCAACCAGTAACTGTTCAACCAGTGTAACCAATACCACGCGCGTTGGATGATCTGCCATCTTACGGGCTAAATTGGAAGCATTTTAGTTTAGGCAAAAGCAACACATACCTACTAACATCGTCCAAACACGAATTGTACGCTCCCTTGCATGAAAGAAGTTCTGCCATCTTGTATTTAGCTAAGATTGAATGTTTACTTCAGTCCTCGTAACTGTATGCTAAGCACATGATTGGTATGTCAGTATGTCGCCGCGAGATAGATTTTCCATCTTTTACTACCTATATGAATAAAAGAGGGATGGATAGTATATCTCGCGGCGACACATTGTCGCACTAATCCTGTGCTGCTTCTAAAGTAAAGCCTACTGGTGCTTTAAGCGACTAAACTACTAGCTACGTCAGTTTATCTACCTACGCTTCCTCAGAGTTGCTTCAGTTTTTCAGCGAGGCTGTCACTTCTATTTAGTTTCCGAACGGCTGAAATAATGAAAAAATGCCTACAGTTGCCACACGAGAAAAACGAGGAGATATAATATTTTAGGCTATTTATGTTCCACTGCTGAGCACAGGTCTTTTCAAGATCAACAGTCTCATATGTGTATCCTGTACCCGTTTTTAGAGAACAGTACAGATGGAGCGGTTCCGCTAAACGCTCGATTATGTCGCTTATTATAATACAGGTAGGTAATACCTACAGGGTGACATTTGGGTCTTGTAGCAAGAGTGAACAGGCTACTGGGGACGGTCACGTTGAGAAACTTTTACTTTGGAGACAATCCCGTTTGACCGTGCCGAGTACCCTGTTCTCACAAATATCACCCTGCATTAATTGAACCGTTCTATAAGAACGGTTCAATTAATGTTCGACTCGCAACCAAACAGAATTGCACGTTTATTTCAACCGCCGACCGCCTCGACCTTGCACTTGCCAATGTGGCGTAACAATACGAGAACTTGCTCGCCGGCGGTCGAGTAACTTGTATGTAAGTAGGGCTGCTTGGCGGGTTGTGTGAACGAAGCACGAATCCCGTACAAGGAGCATTCCATGGGCTGTCGCGTACAAACGCGTGTATATTCCGATAATTTGAGTTTTCTTCCGAGTTATTAGTCAATTCAATATAGGTATATTTTTACACCAATTTTTAATTCCTTTGGTCACGAAAGAGAAGTTCGATAAACCCACAATTTTGAGAAAACCCGTATTTGACACATCGGTGGACTTTTTTGTGGAATGCATCACAGAGTAGAAAAAAAAGATGAATAAAGTCAATACAAATCAAAATAGGAGTATAGTGTATTAAAATATTATCGAACTGGGTTACTCACGTATTTAAGTGAGGGTAGATCTTTCCTTGCATCGCCCCCGCCACCACCGCCCGCGGTCAGTACCCGTTCTAGCAGGGCGCAGGCCCGCAGTACGCATCGGGCTTTGGCCGAGGGTCCTCGTCCGAAGACGCTCTTATGGGTCGAAACATGTCGAGCAATCATCGACTTAAATACGCGAGTAACTCGGTTCGATAATATTTTAATATGTTTGAGTAGCAAGTTAGGAGTTATAGACGTTATAGTAGCTGTATGATGGGTATGGACGTTCTTATTTTTGTTCAGTCCTCGGGCGCATGAGATAGAAACAATGCTCCCGATCAAGGTCACCTTTAATCTTTTCTTTCGCACATGCACGTGATGCACATGCATCCGTTGTGGCTTGGCCTTTAAACGGAAGGACGGTATTACCGTCATCGTCACAACCTATTGAACTTACCGTGGGGCTAGGTCGATTTATGCTTGTGTAATGTAGTTCTCCCCCAAAGATTGCCATGTTCTGCAGTGGACGTCTTTCGGCTGATATGAAGATAATGATGAATATAGTCCTATGAAATTTATTCCATAAAATACATTTACGTTTCGGGGTCTACGTGAAAACTTCAAACGGTTATCGTCTTTCTATACCTTATTATTATCTCTATTTTCTTTCATATTTTCTTTACACAGCTAATGCAAGGTAATCCGAATTGATGCTACAAAATGTTTCAAAGTTAGCTTTCTCATTACGCGAAAATGAACTCTGACCTTTAGCGTTTATGGCCTTCATTTGCTTATTATAAATTCCTAAGTTGATTATAAAAATCCCCTGGATTTGTATAATGTGGTGTTTCGCAGAAATATAGGTTTTTATTAACGAGTGCTCTTTGGCTTAAATGTTCTGTAGATTTTGTGTGAAAAATGGTTTACAGTCATTTATAAAATAAAAAAATATACGTATCATTTTAAATATGATCAGATTTTTGCTATCAGGACTTGGCAAGACTCAGATAGAAATCAAGTCACGGCTAAAAAGACCATAGTCATTTAAGCTCGAGATCCGAAAAAAATATTTGAGTGGTAAAATAAAATTGTAACTCAAAAAACTTGACTCTACTACATTAGAAAAACAGCCCCCTTTAAAAAGCAACCTTACTGGCTTACAGTGTGATAGGTAAATTTGGTCTCAAAAAACAATTTGCTCTAAATTTAAGAAATAATCATGAAAAAGTAACAGTTAGTGTAATAAATAGCCACTGGTGCAAAAACTGCAGACGCACAAAAACCAATAACGATGCAGCAGGCAGTAATTAACCTGATTTTAAACTTACATGAAAGATGTGAATGAACTTCCATACACGGATACAAATTGTAATTGCTATAAAAAATCTCGCATTTCAATTCAACCGCTATACATAACTGAAACGCAGGCACTCGGTATACTAATCACACTTTACAATATTGTATAGACGAATTATCGAGAGCTTGGTATTGTATTACATACATAAGTCGTGGTGTCTCTGAAAATGACACTTACGGCCCGGCCACGACTTTGAGCGGCGGCGGCAGCGTCAGCGGTTTCTGAAATTCATTGCGTGTGGTCTCAACTAACCATCTTGCTGCGCGTTTCGACCGCGCAATGTATAAAGGGTGGTCCAAACCTTGACGTCAAAAAATTTTTTTTAGGTTCCCTACGTCATGGGCTATCAGAATATACCCCATGTATGTTAGCCGATTTTTTGTAGTTTTTGAGTTATGAATTTTTGAAAATTTTTTTTTGAGAAATTCTTGAATGAAGAAATTTATTGATAAAAAAAAACTGTTGGGTTTTTAAATATTTTCCTTTTGTAAAAGTATTACTACAAATTAAACATTTACTGACAAAAAAATTAGCGTCCTCACTTTGATACAAGTAGGATAAAAAATACCAAATTCAAAATTTTACGTTAAAAATGCATCAAAATAGCATTAACGTACGTAAATAAAAAAAATAAAACATAACCCAAGGATTTTTGGTCATGTACAGACTGCCCTAGACCTTAAACTTTCGTAAAAGCACAAAAAAAGTGATACTTAATAATGAGGATTTTTCGGAGTAGTCGGTCAAATAAACTTAAAAAAAATTAAAATTTTAAAGTAGTAAAAAATTACTTGAATAACTACACAAATTGAGTTTTCGTGGTATTTTCTGTCTTTGTTTATTGATAAGAACAACAAAACAGACGAATTTCACTTTATTTTTAAATTAAAAATTTTGTAGTTTTTTTTAAGTTTATTTGACTGACTACTCCGAAAAATCCTCATTATTAAGTATCACTTTTTTTTTGCTTTTACGAAGGTTGAAGGTCTAGGGCAGTCTTTACATTACCAAAAATCCTTGGGATATGTTTAATTTTTTTTATTTATGTACATTAATGCTATTTTGATGCGTTTTTAGCGTATAATTTTGAATTTGGTTTTTTTTTATTCTACTTGATGTATCAAAGTGAGGACGCTAATTTTTTTATCAGTAAATGCTTTATTTGTTGTAATACTTTTACAAAAATAAACTAGTTAAAAAACCCAAGAGTTTTTTTTTAATTATAAATTTCTTCATTTCAGAATTTTTCAAAAAAAAAATTTCAAAAATTCATAACTCGAAAACTACAAAAAACGGCTAATATACATGGGGTATATTCTAATAGCTCATGACGTGAGGAATCTAAAAAAAATTTTTTGACGTCAAGGTTTGGACCACCCTGTATATTCTGTGGCAATGGGCAGATGCCAATTGGCCGTGTGGTGACGGCAGTAAGAATACATTTGTCATCACCCCAACTCCTCCTGCGGGTGTCGTAAGAGTCGACTAAGGGATTGAAGTGTCACTAACCATTATTTGATAAAAGATTGATGACGGGCAGCAGCGTCATCATAGGGGACACATTACTGCGATCGCCAATCCACTTACCCAGTGTGGCGATTATGGGCATTTCGACACTAGTTTCGAACTAGATTTTTACGCACTTGTATCGTTATGCACTATTTTACGATTAAATTGTGTAGGTTTGATGAGACTGGTAATAAAAAAGTAAAATCGTGACAAGAAATTACATTATAATATATTTAATGAAGAAAAGTCCTACTTTTCCTAATCAGAATACGATACGGTGTTTTTAAACGGATTTTTGCTGCACCCTATACAGGGTGGAAAAAGATTTTGGGTCAGTAAGGGCAGCTAACAGATCCGGTGTAGCTACGCGAAAATGGTCTTAGGAGACCTTCCCGTGATTTCCAATTAAAGAAGATTGGTGTTTTTAGATTTTGGAAAAAGTATACAGGGTGCGAGAAAATGGTCATTTTTGACAAACTCTTTTTTTGATGCCAAGCGATCCTGTTTCTGTTCAGGATCAAAAGCTTGTATGGGACCAAAAAAATGTTTTCGGCTAGAAAAGCCGCAAATCGAGAATTAAAATTCCCGTACAAATTGTATGAAAATTAAAAATTATTTTTTTCCCGCTTAATTTTTTTATGCCAATCGATTCCATTCTTATCCAGTACCAATAGTTTCCTAGATGTGAACATACGGCAACGTAAAAAAAAACAATAATTTAAAAAACTGTCTTCATACATTTACTATGGGAAAAAAATTAAACTTTAATTAAATTATCTGTCACGCTAATTAATGTTGCTAATGTTTTCATACAGTATTATTGTCGTTTAGCATAGGACAACTAATGGTAGTGACAGATAACGTAATTAAGGTTTCACTTTTTTTCCATGGTAAATGTATGAAAACAGTTTTTTTGAAATTTTGGCATTTTTGTACATTGCCATAAGTTGACCCGTAGGGAACAATTGGTACTGGATGGGAATGAAATCGATTGGCATAAAAAACATAACCGTGAATAAAATAAATTTTAATTTTCATACAATTTGTATGAGAATTTTAAATCTCGATTTGTGGCTTTTCTAGCCGAAAAATTTTTTTTGGTCCCATACAGGCTTTTGATCCTGAACAGAAACAGGATCG
This sequence comes from Thaumatotibia leucotreta, assembly GCA_025490895.1. Lineage (NCBI taxonomy): Eukaryota > Metazoa > Arthropoda > Insecta > Lepidoptera > Tortricidae > Thaumatotibia > Thaumatotibia leucotreta. The sequence goes on from JALPQI010010544.1 coordinate 17,495, forward strand.
ATTGGCATCAAAAAAAAAGTTTGTCAAAAATTACCATTTTCTCGCACCCTGTATGATTTTTTCAAAATCTGTAAACGCCATTCTTCATCAATTTAAAATCGAGGGAAGGTCTTCTAAGACCATTTTCGCGTAGCAACACGGGATCTGGTAGCTGCCCTCACTGACCCAAAATCTTTTTCCACCCTGTATATAATAGTACATTGTGTATTTAGGGCGGTAAGTCAGAATTTGCGAACGAGTGTGAAAGTAAAGCCCAAGCCGAAGGCGCGGGCTTTACTTCACACGAGTTCATAATTATTGTACCGCCCGTGGTACACACAATGTTTTTCATCACACCTGTGATGCAAAAAAGTAAATGAAACAATATATTTTCACAAAACTACTCTAAAATGGTCTAAATCAGGGATGACTTAATTTCATCATTTTCATAAAAGAAATCTCGGCGCGGCGCGCGGCGTGCGCCGGACCGCGCTAGTGCGACGTAATGTTGTATGAAAATCCTTAACGGCCTACTAGGACGTAATGACGCACCTACACAGCGCATCACCGCAGCGTATTGGCGCACGCGCCGAACAGGTGAGATGAAAATTAAGTTAGGTACCTACTTTAGTCTATAAATCCATGATAAGGACTGTGGCCTTACTGCGAAATCCCTAAATTTCGAGGATTTGTCTTTGTCACTTTAAAGACGCCTTCGTTGTAGCGACAGAGACAAATCTTCAAAATTTGTGAATTTCGAAGATTCACGGTAGTAGGCCTGAATATCCCAGAGCGCGCTCGCCTCCTCGCCGCTGTCGAATGGGAATCTGGGCAGTGGCTCCATGCTCTCCCGTCCATTTCAATTGGAACGCTCCTAGATAATGCCACATTCCGCCTGTCCGTAGCTCTCCGCCTGGGAGTGACCTGTGTTGCCCCACATCGCTGTCGCTGTGGTGACCCAGTTGACAAGCTGGGTCACCATGGCTTGTCATGCTCAAAAAGTGCAGGACGTGCTCCTCGCCATGCCAGCCTTAACGATATCATCCGTCGGGCCCTAGCCAGTGCGGGAGCACCGGCTGTGTTAGAACCCACCGGGCTCGCCCGCACTGACGGTAAGAGATCTGACGGAATGACCCTCGTGCCATGGAAGATGGTACAGCCGCTGGTTTGGGACGCAACATGTGTTGATACCCTAGCACTGTCTCATCTCCGTGGAACTTCAGTAAAGGCTGGCTCAGCTGCCAACTCAGCAGAGCTGCTCAAGCGGCGCAAATATGCAACCATAGGCAATGGTTTCATATTTGAGCCGTTTGCAGTGGAGACCTTAGGACCCTGGGGGGATAGCGCCCACAGGGTCTTCAAAGAGGTGAGGCAGAAGCTGTACGATTTGACGCGTGACCAGAAGGCTGGTTCATATCTAGCACAGCGGATCAGCATTGCCATTCAACGTGGCAATGCTGCCAGCCTTCTGGGCACGCTACCGATCGACAGTGATCTGGGGCAATTTTTTTATTTATACGTTAGTTGTATTTTCGTAAGTTTATTTTAAGATTTAGTTTATTGTTTCTGTATAAGTAATATTGTTTATCGGTAGTAGGCCTGTTTTTATTTATGGCAAAATAGTACCTACCACTACCACTAACCTTACTAATATCTTAAACCGCAATAGATATGCAATGACGCGAGCTTAAGTTATTTTGATATTGTCTTAAGATTAAAACCATGTTACAATATAATTTGTATTAAACTATTCTAAAACTCGCTAAGCTAAATTGCGTTTTGAATTTAGCTTCATATTACTTAAATAAATTCTGTTATATTATAATATTGACTAAGCAAGCAAAGGAAAGGTCAGAGTAAATTGATAAGACTTCTAAATTTAGCAAAGCTCAAACTTAAGTTCATCAAACTATTAATATTGAATTATTCATATCCTTTTGTAAACCTTCTGATATTATATCGTCGCTATACTTACTAATCCTCGTATCTACCACATTCGTCATCATCATATCAGCCGAAAGACATCCACTGCTGAACATAGGCCTCCCCCAAAGATTGCCACAATGACCGGTCCTGCGCCACCCGCATCCAGCCACACTCACTTGATAGAAAAAACACCCGTATTCAGAGAGAAAGAATGGTGAAATTTCAATGAGTTTATTGCTGTAGTGGCCGTGTGGTGACGGCAGTAAGAATACATTTGTCACCACCCCAACTCCTCCTGCGGGTGTTGTAAGAGTCGACTAAGGGATTGAAGTGTCACTGACCATTATTTGATAAAAGATTGATGATGGGCAGCAGCGTCATCATAGTGGACACATTACTGCGATCGCCAATCCGCTTGCCGTCGTCATCATCATCATAGGCTGATGATGATCTTGGTCGTTTTTCTTTGGTATATGACATCTAATATTTATAATTTATATAGTATTAAGTAGTGTGACTACTGGAGAAAAATTAAAAGTACAAATCAAAATACTTAGTTAATAAATAATTTGATTTGTACTTTCGCAATATGTTCTACCTATAGTATCATAAACATATTTTAATAATCATCTGTTAATTATAGAGATGAAAATATAAAATGAAGTTAAACGGTTTTAATTTAGTTTGTTATTGCACAAAAAAAAAAATAGTTTTACCTCATTCATCTTTTACGTGATAGTACAATACACGAGTTTCAAAATAGTGACGGTATGTCATTTCATCTACCAATAAACTAAGTAGGTACAATGCTTACATCAAATTCTACAGGTAAAAATAATAATTTAGGTAATAATTATGTGCAATGCCAACCCTAGTATTTTCAGTGGATTTTCACCACTGGATAGTGAGGTCTACTTATGAGTAAAGAGTCATTATAAGGCGTTCATTTGTATTGCTCCATTATTATTCTTCCGTTTATAAATAATCATAATCAATTACGTACCGGCGCCATTGCACATGCGCTTATAAATAACTCAATAAAATATAAATGCACATAGTTCGTTTACGCGAGAATAAGTTTTCTATGGAATAGAACAATATTCGCTCAACAACTAAACCACCCAGCCAACCACCACCAGGATCCATTGGGCAATAGGGGCACTTGCCCCCCCTCACACTGGACTTATGTATGCCTAGGTGCTGTTTTACTTTTAAGTATATAAGACTATCATATCATAGGGCAGAGCAGTGCCGAATCCGCTTCTGGGCCTACTTCGAACTACGAAAATCATAAATTTCGGACATATCTGACTCACTCTAGCAAAGGCGTCATCGATCAAAATTCGGGCTGAGTTTACCAATAAAAACATGTCAATTGACTTAGCATAAGTAAACAGTAGGTATTTACCGCTATATGTATAGTGGATAGGTGTAGAAGTAAAATGTGACCTCACAAAATAAACACGCCAACTTTACACAGTTCTAGGACTAGCAAACGCCATCTATTGACAGTAAAATAAACCAGATTCTAATGTATAGTCAACCAAATCTACTCAGGAACCAAAGGAACCATGTGCATTTGTGCCGCTATAAAGCAAATTGTAAGAACTCTTACTAGTTATCAAAGTGTCGTGGGTCCATAGTGGACTTACGGTTACAATTGGTTTTGTGTACCATCGTCTACGCTGTTTATTTATTTTATTTTTCTTTATTGGGGAATAAAACAGACATACACCAATAACATGATACGTGCAAGATAAACAACAATATTTATAGCTGACATATCATTATTTTTTTATGACGATTTGGTATTTGAAAGGAGCCTTCTCAACTCCAGTCGAGACTCGGCTAAATCTGTTAAGGATGCTATAGGTGCAGATCTGCGAGCATATATAACGACGAGGACGTCTAACGCCAGCTCAAAAATGCCCCCAAAAACGATTGTTCAATTGTGCCAAGAGGGGCTGGACATAGCGCATTTCTTAACAGCGCGCATATTTCGGCGCAACATCTTTGACAAATGTTTATAGAATATAGCCAATCAAAAGTTTGATGGACCAATCACAACTATTTTTAAATGGCGTTTTCAGTTTTTATAGGTTGATTTTGAAATTCTTTGCCGTGATGCATTGAAGAGGGGATGACACTTGTCAACTAAAATTCAGGGCCGTTTTTGAAAGGCAATTTAATATGGCGTGCGGCTTCCATGTTTTATTTGTTCGTAGGTGCAGATAAAAAGGTTCTAGTGAACGCGCGTTGTGATCTGCCAATTTTTAAAGAACTCCTGTGATAGGTTTCTTAACTATTCGAATTTCGAATGAATGTGATAACAGGGTTTGGAATTCCGTTCCTATCTATCTGAAACTAAACAACATTCCCAAGAATGTCATATTATGTATTGTATTATTGAAAAACCTTGTAATATTATAGTTCGAGAAATATGAATTGAATGTTTATTTTTACTATAATGTAGGTAGAAAGTTTCCAATTTATATTTCACGAACTATACCCCCTTATTCATAAACGTCCTTTAACTTAGCAAGCCGCTAAGTAAGTATTGTCTGTCCCTTTCGGTATTATAAAGATATTGATAAAACTGTAAGGGACAAACAATACTTACCGATTAAGTTAGGAGATGAATAAGGGAGTTAGTGTTTTGTAAGCAGATGTATGTAACTCACTTTTTATAATAGTAACTTTTTTTTAAATCTAAACGTGAAGTCTGTTTTCCTTACTGGTCAAACTTACTACACAGAAAAGAAAATGTATTCCCTAAATAATCGTTAATGTAAATATCTAATCCGACCCCCGACTACGATAGAGACCTAACTCCATCTTTAAGAAGCGATTATATCCCTTATCCCCTAAAACTTAAGCACTAGGATAGCTTCTATGTATAGCGTCACGCTATGGCGACCTTTGAAGTGACAATACAGTTAATATTTCTAGGAAAACCTTTATAGACACTCGACCTTTCAACTGCAGCTTTGTTTTACATGAAACGGGAGGATTTTCCAAATAGTTTACAAGGAAACATAGATATAATATACAGGGTGGCTAGTAAGTAGCCCGACAAACTTGAAAGGTGTATTATTCCTGGACACATTTTGAGGCTATAATGTCATATGAACTTTTCTGGATTCGGCATAGTTTAAGAGATAATTACATGTTAAAAAAACTATTTTCATCACAATTCACTGAAAAATGCCTGCACGATTAAAATGCTTACACAAGTAGTTTTCATCTCGACATACACACTGATTAAAGTTAGTGAAAATGAGAAAAAAGTTTCAGAAAAATGTTCAACTAAAAAAAATGTCAAAAGCCCTGAAAAAAAAATTCTTTCCCTACAATTTATTACTGGTCATGTACAAAAGAAATCAAAATATCACAAAAAATAATTAAAAAAAAAAATGTTTGTTCGAAAATGGCATAATATATTCAAAATGCATTTGTAAAGTTTGCCGGTATACTTATTCTCACCCTGTTCATAGATTCATTAGATGTATTTAAAATTGACTTGGGTTTGTATGCGATTATGCACAAGGTAGATTATAATTCTGCCGTAAAAACAACATAGTTAAAAGCGATCTGACTTATTAAGTAAGGTACGTACTTTACTGGACTGCATTTAGAACAAACGAGTCAATATTGCTAAAGCTGAATAATTGAATATTACCAAGCGGCTTTCAACTATTTGTCAGGAGATTCTTCGTGCATATCACGCGTTCTAACCAGCACACTCCAAAAGAAAATTATTCTTGGCAAAGTCGAAGGCCGACGCTCCAGGGGTCAGGCGCGTATCCAGGACGTCGTTGCGGAGGGGGGGCTCTATGATATGATAGTATTTTATAGTTAAAACAGCACCTAGGCATACATGAGTCCAGTGTGTGGGTGCCAAGTGCCCCCCCTCCCCTGGATCCGCGCCTGCCATTGGTGGAACACCGATAAAGTGGACTGACACCATGAAGAAAGCTTGTGGGCTTCATGCAGATGGCAGTCCATATGGCCCTAGACCGCGTCAAGTGGAAGAATTTCACTTTTGGTCACGATCCTCAGCCATGAGGAAGTGACTAAGAACAAGACTTCACTGTTCGTATGTAAGTTCTAGAAATATGCAAAAAAATGTGTACCTTGTACAGTCAAAGACAACATAAGGTGCGCACAAAAATGTTCAAAAACATGTACCAGTGCACTCTAATTCTGTGTAATAAGAACGTCCTAACATATTAATGAGCGGATTCTTTCGATACTTATTTTTGCACTTTGTTTGTACCTTTCCTTAGCCAAACGATTTGATTTTTTGTGTATAAAGATAGGTTATTATTTCATAAACAAATTAAATAAATCTATCAGAATCAATCTAAGTTTATAGTATTCTTGTAAAATGTACATTAAATACCCTCGTTTTACTTTAATATGATTTACAAATACAAGCGAAATCTATAGAAAATAAGCTAACGCTTACTACCGTGGCTAAGTATGGTAACTTAACAGCAGTCCTAACACGTAATGGCATATATATGTTAACATGCGTCCACGCAATATTGTGTTACTTTGAATTATTCAGCAGATCACTCACATACTCCACACAAATACCATTAGACAGAGACCTTATACATCTCTGAAACATTTAGTGAAATGTATCCGTTTGTTTTCTTTTTACTCTGACAACTAGAGACCTTTACATCTCTAGCAGTATAATAATGCTAATTTTAACGTTTAACTAAAAACAATTGTATGCCCTTTTACATATATCTTTACATCTATACATTTCTCAAAATTCATTAAATTTATATAATTGTTCTGACTATTAGAGACTTCATCTCTAGTTAATGTACTACATATATCAGTATTTATATTCAATCAAATTTATGTTTCGTTTTTAATTAATGCATGTTAGCCGTAAGATGTTATAAAACTTTTATTTGAAAAAAGAAAGTCCCGCTGAGTTTCTTGCCGGATTCTTCTCAGGCAGTGGCGTAGGGTTAGAACCGGAGGTAGTTTTTTTTTTCTCTCATTCGCTATTTAGTTTAACGATTCAAAAGCGCTCGTTGCTGGGCCTAATTGAATAAAGAATATTTTGACTTTGACTTTGACTTTGACTTTGATCGCCAACTGACCAGTCGTAAACTTTATGCTCATTGTAATAAGGATCACAAATGAGTAAACTGAGTTGATATTTGAGGCTTATTTCCACTCTGTCGAGGGGGGATGTTTTCATAAGAGAAATAATCTTTATTGACAACGTGGAAATAAACCCTTTTGAAAAGACACTCCTCATTGCTACGGCAAATGCAATGGATCAAGGCTGTGATTGATGGACTCGTGATGTAGGCGTAGAGTACCACTAGGTAAAATGGCTTGAATATTAATGCCAATAAATTCTACGAAACGACGGTAAAACTGGGAAATCCGTCAAATGGCTATGTGGATGAGTCACTACATAATAAAAGAGTCGGCATAGGCTGCGTTTCCACTAAGGCTCTCGGTCGTGTCCGGGTTTCGTGTACCCGTTTCCGTGTACCCGTTTCTTTGCTACCGGGAAACGGGTATCTTACCCGTTGGAAACGTTTAATTAGGAACCGTGTAATTAAGACACGGATACCCGAGTACCTGTGTCTGATCCGCCCTCAATGTGTAGTGGCAGTGGCAATCTAAAATATAGGTACGATTTTATATTTGAACAAAGTATTGAACCGCATTTAACCTGCAACAAAGAAAATTTCTAGCTGCGTAATTCGTAAAAAACTTTTTTGTAGGTATTTTTTTGTTTCAGACTTTTTACTAATAAAAACATAGGTTTTTCGAATATTCAATTGTAATGGATCCGCAAGACTCAAGCTTGGAAAAGTTTCTAAGTAGATCCGCGGACCCGCGCTTGGAAACGTTTCTAAGTTGGAAACGTTTCTTGGCGTTTCGTGTCGTTCGGGTTCTTAGTACCGCCGGTGCTAAGGATTCGTGTACACGTGTCTGCGGGTAACACGGATACCGGGAGCCCTAGTTTCCACCAGAGATGTGCGAGGATGGGTTTCCATACAAATGACACCTCGCTCGAGTCATTAATAGGTGTCATTTGTGTGGAAACATCCTCGCATATCTCTGGTGGAAACGCAGCCTTAAGGCCTGGCCACGATATTGTTCTAAGACTACCGGTTTAGCGGAAAACCATACGTGCTCCAACTTATAGATTCGTTCGTCGCTCGTCATCTTACACCAAGTCCTGGCCAGGTCTTTAGGGCCTTATAACACTTGTGCGCGCGCGGCGAAATCGTGCTATGCTATATGTTGACGATTTTGTTTGTACGCGCCCGCGACAAATTCGTTACACACTTGCAGCGAACTCGCTACACACTCCTCGTTTTTATTTCGCTCGTAGATCGCAAGTTTAGCAAGGCTGTGGATTTCCAGCCATCGAACTAAAGGCTCTAATATAAACGGACCGCTAATATTTCACTTACTCTGTATGGTTGATCACGAACATACATTAGGGAAACAATGTGCTCCTAATGAGGTTTTCCAACATACGAGTTCTATTGGAAAAACCCTTAATAGCATTTCCTATTTTCCTTCCCAATCAAGTGAATCAGTGCAAATTACATTTATCCATTCGAGTAGAGCAATGCCCTGCCAAGAGGAAGTGCCTAGTAACAGGGTATAAAGACACGCATATAGGTTTTGATATGTTCAATGAAAAAGTCATATATTACATTAATGAATGAATGTGGTTTATCTTGTTATTAAAATCGACGACTTGCATGGTCTAAACAACAGATCTTCGTACGTGTAAAGCCGCGTTTTCACTTAGTGTTCTGAGCGAACATTCGTTCGTTCTTGGGAAAATGAAAACAATAATTCACATAGCGATGTTCGTTCGTCAGCCCACGAACAACCGAATGCTCGTTCAGAACACTAGTTGAAAACGCGGCTTTATAGTTTCATGTATTCCCACACGGACCAATTTAAATGAGCGTTTACAGTCATACAGGGGGTTTAAAAAAAATGTGTTGAGCTAAAAATATTATATTCTGGGTTTTCAAACTATAACAAGTAGAGACCTCTTATCCACCTATTTTATGTCTAGCTGACAACCATAACTCGCTATAAAAACTGTCACTGTCACTGTACTCTTAGCAACCTTATTGTAAGTTGGTATTGATTCGGAGATGATAATTATACGAGCTTTAATTCAAGTAAGTATTTGCAACTTAGTGAGCTTTTCTTGTCAACTGACGATTTCATAGTGATTTTATTTGTAATTATTTTTTATTGAATGCGCCCCAGAAAATATCAAAAACTTCTATACTGCTGTGCTAACTAAAAATGACGCATCGCCCATAGAACTATAGATGCGTCTTTTTTACTTAGCACCCAGAATAGTAGAGTACAGAAAATCTGGTTTCGAAACACACGAATACCAATCAATCTAGGAGAGAAGACCCATAGAGGCCACAGAAAGTTAATTACAATTGAGTTATATAAATGCATTCATCGATACAAGTGCATTCCCTGGGAAAACCCTTAATAGAATTTTCTCCGATGAGTCACTGCGAATCCATACAGTACTGATTGCCTGCGTCATATAACGGCTATTTTTATGAGACCGTTTTAAAATGGATCTTTATCGGCCGGGGATCCAATTTGCGGGAACCTACGCAGGGTTAAGGTCATGACATTCGTGACCTAGGCAGCCTAGGACAGAATAGAAGAGTAAATAAAAATGGATAAAACGGTCGATCACCCGTGATTGTTAGGTGTGCTTATAGAATATCTACTTTAAAATAAAACTATTTTCAACATAATCGGCCCAGCCGTTTTCGAATACTGAGCTGACTCGACATGCTCTTAGCCGTTTTTTAGGGTTCCGTAGCCAAAATGGCAAAAACGGAACCCTTATAGTTTCGCCATGTCCGTCTGTTCGCAGCATAGCTCAGTGGCCGTTAGTATAGTACTAGAAATCTGCATTAATCATGCCAACAAAGTGGTACAATAAAAAGTAAAAAAAAATTTTTTTTCGGGTACTTCCACCTCCCCAACTGGTGAAGTGGGGTTGATTTTTATTTATTTGCTGTAATCTTATAGTAGTACACCAAACGAAGGAAACTCAGAGGAAAAAACTCGTGTATAAGCGAATTTTGGCATAGTTGTAGGGAATGGTGTTTTAAACCACATACTAAAAGTACTGGTGTTTAGGGGTGGAGCTAACGGGGGGAGCGGGGTGTAAAGGTAATTATTTTTAATTTTTCGTAAATAACTCGTAAACCGTGGCTTGTAGCAAAAAACGTTCTAGTACATAAGTAATCTACATAAAATTTTCTACAAAAAAGATATACACATATTTCCTCTGGGATCAATGTGTCATGAGATAAGAAAGCAAGAAGATGGACACTAAAGAAATAAACACATTTGTTTAAGTAGGTATGGCACATACAGAATGCTCGCGAGCATTCCAAAAAATTTTAATGCTCAACGCCTGACCATATTTAGAGTCTTTAATGTTATATAAAATTTCCTGGATTCGGCTTGGTTTCAGAGATAACCAACCTTTTTTTCAAAATAAGTTCTTTAACGTAACTCATCATAAAATTTATTTTTGATTACAATGCTACCACAATGTGTTTTAATATTACCACACCTTTTGCCTGGCAATCAAAAAAGGGGAATAAACTTGACGAAATAACCCGTCCATAAAAAAAATATTAAAATAAATAATTTTAAAAATGGTTAAATTATAAAAAGTACTGGAAATGTCAAAAAGTATTCAAAAAATCTAAAATAAAAGAGAAAAAAAAAATTTTTTTTGGTGGTTTTTCACACCAGTTCTCATAATCATTTTTGTTTATTTTGATATCTAGAATGCATACTTAAAATCTTTTGTAATGCTCGCGCCCGGGCGCGCCCTGTATGCTTATTTGTAAAAATAAAATTCCTAATTATCTTCTAAGCCTAAAATATTCTCATAATCATCGTCAAAAGATTTTAACTATGCATTCTAGACATCAAAACAAACAAAAAATATTATGAGACCTAATGTCAAATACCACCAAAAAAAATTTTTTTTTTCTTTTTTTTTAGACTTTTTAACATTTCCAGTACTTTTTATAATTACAACAATTTGTTAAAAGTATTTATTAAAATATTTTTTTTAGGGCAGGTTATTTCGTCAAGTTTATTCCCATTTTTTGATTGCCAGGCAAAAGGTGTGGTAATATTAAAACACATTGTGGTAGCATTGTAATTAAAAATAAGTTATATGATGAGTTACGTCGAAAAACTTAACTCGAAAAATAGGTTGATTATCTCTGAAACCAAGCCGAATCCAGGAAATTTTATGGAACATTAAAGACTCTAAATATGGTCAGGAATTGAGCATTAAAATATTTTGGAATGCTCTCGAGCATTCTGTATGTGCCATACCTACTTAAACAAATGTGTTTGTTTCTTTAGTGTCCATCTTCTTGCTTTCTTATCTCATGACACATTGATCCCAGAGGAAATATGCGTATATCTTTTTTGTAGAGAATTTTAAGTAGATTACTTATGTACTAGAACATTTTTTGCTACAAGCCACGGTTTACGAGTTATTTACGAAAAATTAAAAATAATTACCTTTACACCCCCCTCCCCCCGTTAGCTCCACCCCTAAACACCAGTACTTTTAGTACGTGGTTTAAAACACCATTCCCTACAACTATGCCAAAATTCGCTTATACACGAGTTATTTCCCCCGACAAGCAACTTTTGGTGTTCGTTAGGTGGGCTATAGTGTGAGTTATCATTGAATAGGTCTCTTAAAAATAACAAGAGTCTTAAAGGATGTTTTCTCTAAAGTCAATATTTTCGGAGATGATCGCTTCAGAAGAAAAAAAATGTGTGTCCCGCTGTCTCCCCTCTAACTTATGATCCGTAGGTCCAAAAAACATGAAAAAAATCATGAATAGTGGGCTTATAGAATACTTTAAAATAAAACTATTCCGAACATAATCGGCCCAGCCGTTAATGAAAAACTACGGAACCCTACACTGAGCATGGCCCGACATGCTATTGGCCGGTTTTCTGTTACTTACAAGTTGATAGATTTTCTTTTACTTACATACCAAATATATTTTCTTCAGTACCTTTTGACCCCCATGGAACAATCCAAAATGTATTCTTCTAATTGCGCGTAGGTATGTCGCATTAAGCGGAATAGCAAAACCAAACAAAAAACCGTCCCAACAGTAATCTTCTACCGCTCTAAATTCATCCTCCATCCATATTCACATATTCAGCCCCGCGAATGTCCTGGAAACGGTTGGCTATGAATTTTAAACGCTACCTGCCGACCTTTGCCGGGCTAGTGCATCGCTCGCGATGTAGGGCACCGGAGCGTCCCTGTGACGTCACTGATAGGGTTGCTACACGCTTGACAATGTTCAATTTGTCAGGCTTGCTTTAAAATAATAATCACCACAATAATAATCATCTCAGGGGTTGCGACCATATATAACATGGACTTCTAACGCCAGCTCAAAAATGCCCCCAAAAACGATTGTTCAATTGTGCCAAGAGGGGCTGGACATGGCGCTTTTCTTAACACCGCGCATATTTCGGCGCAACATCTTTGACAAATGTTTATAGAAAATAGCCAATCAAATCTTTGATGGACCAATCACAACTATTTTTAAATGGCGGTTTCAGTTTTTATAGGTTGCTTTTGAAATTCTTTGCCGTGATGCATTGAAAAGGGGGTGACACTTGTCAACTAAAATTCAGGACCGTTTTTGAAAGACAATATAGTATGGCATGCGGCTTCCATGTTTTATTTGTTCGTAGCTACCTAAAATTGCTCCCTCGCAGGTCATACAGCAACCCCCACAGACACTTCTTGAGTAACAGAGTGGTCAATACTTGGAACAAACTCCCGGAGGATGTACGAGTAGTTTGGGTTCTCAGCCTCAACCAATTCAAAAACAGATTGGATAAGCACATGTCCAAAAATATATCTTGAAACAATATCGGACCAAGAGGCATTGGATATAGGCACCATCAGTTGTCTCAACTGTCTGCCTGAATAACAAGAAATAATAATAGTAAATGATTGCTGATCTTTTGTGAATCGTTTGCGATCACTGGAGAGTCCCTGTGATGTCACGGCTGGGGTTACTACACGTCAGGATTTTACTGGACAACGTTAAATATGGCAGGATTGCTTTAACAGTCTGTAATTGCGCAAGCAGCTCTCCCTAGCGGAGTAATGGTTACTACACTTACTATACTTGGACATTTCTAAGAATTAACTTTTGACAGTTATAGATTAAACCTTATTAATATGAGGGTAAGGCTAACTAAAGTTTTTCCGATAGTCTTAACGTCATATAATATAAGGCTCATTTCTAAAGTGTCAAAAGTTAATTCTTAGAAATTTCCAACTATACGTGTCAGGATTGTTCTTTAGAATGTTGAGTATCAGGATAGCTTTAAGTAAGCTGTAAGTGCCCCCATTGCACCCCCTGGAGTAATAGGCGTCCTCCGCGCCTGTTAGTAATAGGCTCGCGTTTTACCCTTCAGTTACGGAATTCTTAAAATTACCGCAACGGATTTGGAAGTAAATCGTGGCAACCCTATTCGCTTCATGCCTCACCTGAATGAAGATGGCGCCTGTACGGGCGTTAATGAATGGACGTATCTTTTGAGGTGTCGCAAATGACTGCTGCGGGCCGTTTATTCATATGCATGCTCGCGCTTGTGTCAATGGATGTGTCTTGTAGACTAGTCTACCTGTTCATAGCGAAAGTCTACACATATAAAAAAAACAACTCTCACTCTTAATGTAAACATGGGTATTTAATAGAGAGTGATTTTTTTATTCACCGTTCAAATTTTAGAAGGTTAATTCTGATGATTAATTTTACGATGGGACCGACATCCGATTAGAGAAAAAAAAATCTAATGTTCCATACAAACTCTGAGATAGGTAGGCGGAAGTGTATTAACATCAGTTTTTTTTCTCGAATAAATAGTTCATCAATATGACCTCAGAATTAAACCTCTAAAATTTTACGTTGAAAATAAAATCAGCCTGTAGATTCGTAGAACAAAAAGTGGCAAGAGATTGCATACAACAGAGACGAATTTCGAAAATAAGAGAGGCCGTTGCCCAGTAGTGGGACACTTCAACAGGCTATTATAAAAATGCCTTCACCGGAATTCGAATAAAATAATATGAAAAGAGTAATCTACTAGAAGGAAAACCAAAGTGCTCAATTGCTCATTCCACAGAACGTTCGCGGATATTGGAGTAAATATTGAAAACGGTTGTGCAGTTCGATCATTGACGAATGTAGGCCAGTGGAGCGGTAGTTGTGCCCGGGCCGTTCTGGAGGGGTCTGTTGGCATATTTATGCAAAAATATATGTCCTAGTGCACTTCAATTCTGTGTAATAAGTAGACTCTGCTAGCTACCGTTTTGTACTTCCGATAGCGTAATAGCACTTAATAGGAACATAGTAATATATTTGGTTATTTGTCAGTCGGAAAAACAAAAGTTGTCCACTCGGTGGTCAAAAGTTAACAGCTTGTATAAATCTTTTTTTACGATTTTATTGCATAGGGCTGTAGTCCGGTGCACCTAGTTGTACCGTCAATTGTTTTATCCCAAAATGAGTACAGGAATTCCTTAACTTTAGGTATGTCCATCGAAAATACAATAACCTAAATCTGACAATGACCAATTTGTAAGAGATTTTTTTCGATACATATTTTTCTGACACATGGCTGTACAATAATGATGCATTGATGCAGAATTCGTTTAAAAATTTTGTAATTGTTGCTATGAACTGTCAAAATTTTTTAGGCAATAAAAAAAATGAATATTCCAATACCTCTTGCCGTATTATTAGAATACTGAAATAAACGCAATATCCGAATACTCCAATTGGAAGCCCTAACCTTAGAGAACAGTGCAGATTGTTCCAGTGTTAAAGAATCGCCACTACTTTTGTTGCACCCTGTATATAGCAGTAGTACGCCGTTGTTATTGGCATTTTTGTGTAAATTTGTTTTCCTCTTTAGCTAGCCGATATGATTTATCTATTGTTAAAAATTGATCTAATGGTTGTTTTGTTTTGTTTCAGGTAATCATTGCATCAATGTAGAGAGAGACTAGAGAACACATTTTGATACGAAGAGAAAGACGTGAGAAATTTCTGAACTATGTAACTTAATTCACAACTCATAACACAATTGATAATACAAAACTCCTTATTCACACAAACACACATTAAACATCATTAGCCTATTTCAGTCCACTGCTGGCCATAGCTCTCTCTTAGTACCCATGCGTAGTTATGGAAGCTTTAGGTATTCATGCCCAAAATAGCGACGTTGGGCAAGCGCATTAGCGATCGTAGTAGTCTGTGCACTATGATGATGCTGCTGCCCGTCATTAAACTTTAATAAATGAATGTTCAGTTACACTTCCATACATTTATCCCTTAGTCTACTCTTAAGACAGGCACAGAAAGAGCTGGAGTGGTGATAAATGTATTCTTATTGCCGTCAACACGAAATATTAGATACGTTTCGCTGGCTGGATGGCTCAACCTCTTATCGTGGCTTACGAGGTTGTGTCATAAAAATATGTTTGTGTACAAAATACATACATTTCACATACGAGGTTGAGTCATACACCCTGGACATACGAGGTGGAGTCGCACAACGATCGATTTATCAAAATAAATCTAAAGATAGCGCCTGTAGAAAACAAAACAATATAAATACGTGTTTCACGATATGTGTCAAAGACAATAAATGCTATTGAAAGTTTAGAAGTCATATTTGTTTACATCTTTTTCATTTCTAACGGGGGAACGTAACAGGTAGAGTCAACAGGTGGTGTCACTAATGGTACTCCCACATTGGCATTATAAAATGTTATGTTAACATCATCTTTCTCTCTTTGACATTCTAGTGTTCTATAACATTGTCCTTGTTATACTTTGTTATATAACAAAAGTAACATCCAATGTGGAAGCACCATAAAGATCCACATATTATATTATTGTGAGCTATATTAGTTATTAACTACCGTGCCAATATGTCCGATATAAATAGTAACAAAGCCATATTATCGTGTCAATTATACCACGGATCGTAATCGGCAATATAATTGGCACGTGAATAATATAAGAGCTGCTATTTATAGTGGTATTACAGGTGTGACACCCACGTAAGAAGCTTTCATGGCACTATGTGAGCGTTTTAGTAAAAACGTCCCACTCAGTCGCTTACCATAAGAACGAAATTGGCTTGTACATTTATAGGAGTTAAATGTCTAAACGCGCTCATGGCAAGCGATAAAATGGGATGTTTTTACTAAAATGCTCACATAATAGAGCCGAATACATTAGATTGGAATTATTATATGTATATGTTAACAAAATAAGAGGTATCATATTAGGGCATTCAATACGAAATGAAATGACAATAACTTAAGGACCATTTTTGTAGGGAAAAGAGAAAAAAAAGAAGAAAAATACAATCGAATTTCGTAGAGTAGGGGGTTAGAATAGCGAATGCTCGTTTGGTCTGAATGCATCTTAAGGTCTCTGCCCACTAGACCGTAGCATACCATGACCGTAGCATGAACGTATCAGACAAAAAAATATTCTTTGTATGGAAAAGTATGAGACTATGCCCACTAGGACGTTCCGTCGCCGGCCAACACCGTCGCGTGCCATGCACGGACCGGCAAGAATTGTCGGCGAGAATATTTTGTCGGTCCTGACACGCTACGTGCATGGCACGCAACGTTGCCGGTACGGTGTGCGCAGGCGGCGAAACGGTGAGCATACGGGTTCTATTTACATTTTTGTATTGTATTTACAATTTTTATCCAAAACTCTTCAAATTTTTCACTTTTGATAGTGAGTAATAATTTTCTTATGGCAAGACAACGGAAACGATATAATCAGCATCGCTATTTTCTGAAAAAAACTTACTTAATTGATTGTAAACCCGCAAACCGAAGATTTTCATCGAGATTGAAAAATATTACTTCGTTTCTTACAAACAAAATAATTAAAAGAAATATAAATTTTGAAACAGTCATATGACTTAACGAATTTATCCAGATAGATTCCACAATTTGTTTCTTTTTTTACATGGTAAGAACCATGCTTTTGATGTGGCTTTCTAAAATAAATTTTATTGGTTTTAGATTTTTATTACAATATGTACACAAAATCGATATCTTTTTTTTGCGAAAAACCTATGCTCTTTAGCAACTGCTTCATTGTTATTTAAAATTGATTATTGTTCCAAAACTATTAGAAGATGTAAAATTAATCAAACAAAACCAGTACTTGACGGAGTCACATTGACAATTATGACAAGAACATATGTACTCTCATAATATAGACAATTTATTTACCAATTCCAAGAAATTTTAGTTTAATATCATAGATTACACTTATCAGTGTCTAGGTTACCTAGACAATGACAATTAATAAGTGTAATTTAATACTATAATAATATTAATAAACACATTCCGCCATATAAATGTATAAGAAACATAACTGACGATTCGAAACTGCTTGTTGCTAAGCCTACTCAATAAATATTTTTTGACTTTGACTTGACTCAGTAACAACTCTAGTAGGTACTTCAATGGATTTCGATCGCAAATTACGATTTCTGCTCAGAAAAATAGGTGTAGAAATAAACTCCTAGGAAAATACTAGCACAGCGATAGTAGTCTAAAGGGCGCGAAAACAATTTGCAACTGATAAAACTGTGACAATGGAACGATAACGACGGATATGAATCGCTCATACTACGGGGATGATACGTAATTGCGACGCGGATGATACGTGGTTGCGACGCGGATGCAACGGTCACTAAACGGGCTTAGCACGGATATGAAACGATGTACACACGTTATAGTGGGCATAGTAGTCCGTGTCGTCTCACATTCCGTGTCTGACACGTTCATGCTACGGTCATGGTATGCTACGGTCTAGTGGGCAGAGACCTTTAAGAGCAAGATTCTTAAAACGATGATGATAGTGCTAAAAGGTGGAATTACAATGACCACAGAAAGATTTTGAGATATTTTGTGTAGTGTAGTCAAACGTATCTGAGTGTGTAAATCACCTATCTTACGTGTATTCATTGGATAAATGAAAATCCTTCCTTAGTAGAGTCAGGGTGCAGAAAGAGGTATATCTTTCTTTAGTAAAAAAAGTTCAACAAATATGGCTGACTTTCCATAGCATTTGATGTCTTTGACAGATATCGTGAAACACGTTCGAAAATATATTTTTACGTTAATAAATATCAATATTTTTTAACAGAAAATGTATGCGAACATCAGGTTTAAGGTTTTATGTTGGTGATTAAACCAAGATTGTGTTCTGAAAGTGTGTGATTATGAAATAATGCCAGTTTGCAGGTTTGTTTACATTTTTTACTTTTAACTGACGAATGGTAGGTATATACTATTTTTATATATTAGGCGGAAAAGTTGGCATATTTTTGCCCTTGTCTGTTCTGTCCCGATAGTTTAGACTACACCTAGTATCTTCAACACGTGGAATCGATAACGCTCATCTTATAGCCAGTAAAACAGTTCAGATGTTATGTAAACTTATACCTGTTTTATTTCCTTGTTATAAAACTTATAAAGGTTGAATAATAAATAGTTTTATAGCTCACATTCTTAGTAAGATTCTTTCTAGATTTACTTTACTGACATTTGTTACGGATCAGGTTATACGTCTTGGTATTAGGTAGTCAACGAACCTTCTAGCTACGTCCAAAGCGACAGCTTTTTCAATTTACAATCTAGAAGGAAACTAGGCCTTATTGTAATTTGTAGCCCGGGTTTTTCTCGATGTTTTCCTTCACCGAAAGCGATCGGTAAACAATCACATCATCAGCCTATCTCAGTCCACTGCTGGACGTAGGCCTCTCCTATTAACTATGCGTATCAGGACACATTAATCAATCAAGTAATTTATTTATTTCATGTAGTACATAGGATCTTACAAAATAAAAGTATCATACATGAGCCCCGTAAGGTCATGGAAATATTGGCAAATCTTAAAAGTACCTAACTTACTTATACTAATTCATATTTTTGTTTTTCAATGGGTGATCACTGTAACAGTCGGTCATTTAGGTATTCATTCACAGAATAGTATGTTTTAGTTACTAATAGCTTCTTTAATTTATTAACAAAAATATGAAATTTCTCTTCTTTTTTAATTTCTTCAAGTTATTTATAATGCAATTTTATTGACATTTTTAAAGGACCAGATGAGTGTAGTTTTAATCGAGAGGGCGGTGCTATTAATCATGAGTCTTGTCTAGAAGGGTGGGAAGATGGTACGTCTCGTTTCGTGTAAGATTCTATATATTTATGGACAAATTTGCATGTTTCAAGTATGTAGATGCAGGGTAGAGTTAGTATTTCGTGTTGTAGGAAGTAAGGCTTGCAACTATCGGGCTCTTCAATATTTACTATGATGCGTTTTAGCATTAGGAGGTAAATGCCCATAATCGCCATGCTGGACAAGCGGATTGGATTGTGGTAAACAATATACAAATAATATTTCGTAATTCGAGAAACTTATTGTTTTACTCCCGAGTGTTGAACCTGGGTCCGCATTAAAAGTCACACGCGTTCTTACCGCTAGTATATTTTTTCGTAAAGCTTATTGCAACTTTTACGCACACTATATGTTCTTATTCTTACAGAATAAACACTGTAAAGACGTTTACTATATAAAATATTCTCTCTGTAATTGCAAATCCAATTCCTTTTCTTTGTTTCAAAAGAATATTGCTTCAGAGTAAAGCCATTTCATGGTCAATTGAGTTTCAGTATTTTTTGTAATCTTCAATCGTTTACAGCTAGTGATTTTTGTAAGAAATGTCTTCGTTAAACATTGCCTTCAATTAACTTGGCAAATATTTTGACAAGATTTTCGTTTGCTTTAAAAGTGTGAGTTTTACTCACAATTTTTTAGCGGCCTCCGTAGCTCAGTGTGCACCTTGCACCCGGTGTGCGAGGAGGTCCCAGATGCAAATCCCGGTTGGGGCATTTTTTTTTTTTTTTTTTACGAAAATATTTGTTACTCGGTCACAGTTGTTTTCCATGTATTTAACGTGTGTTAATATAAAGTTGTTCAAACTAAATCTCATATCTAAATCTCGAAAAAGAAAACTTTTTTACGAAATATTGATCAGCCGGTGGGACCGCTTTGTATGAAAAGGCGATTTTATTTCAAGTTTTTTATATGAGTCCCACAAGGAAAGTTGTTCATTATGCCCATGCATGACCTATGGTATCTGTAATTAATACGAAAACACGTTATACAGGGTGGAAAGGGACGACGTTCCTTCCCGCTACCGACC
The DNA here is from genome assembly GCA_025490895.1 of Thaumatotibia leucotreta. Taxonomy (NCBI): domain Eukaryota; kingdom Metazoa; phylum Arthropoda; class Insecta; order Lepidoptera; family Tortricidae; genus Thaumatotibia; species Thaumatotibia leucotreta. The sequence continues at coordinate 37,799 of JALPQI010010544.1, forward strand.
GAGTCTACCAACCATTACGATGAACTTTCAGTATGGGACCAACATCGAAAGCGTACATGGAAAATTTACTTTTCCATACTATTGAACTCCTGATCACTCACTTTGTATGAGGGGTTAATTTTTTTTTTAATATTTCGATGTTGGTCTCATACTGACAGTTCATCGTAATCGTTGGTAGAGTTGGTCGGTAGCGGGAAGGAACGTCGTCCCTTTCCGCCCTGTATACTTATTTCTGTAAGATCGAAGTTACTAATAATATCAGCTTGATGTTTTTATGAATATTTCTTTTGTAAACTATTTTCGTCGGCTTCACTTGCTGTTATTTTCACTATGTTTTTAATTGCCCATATTTACGAGTCTAGACAATTATTTACGTAAGTAAATAGCGTTTTATTATTTACGTTGTCTGTGTTTAGTTTGGAATTATTTCGTCTCCTTCAAAACGGATTCAAAATATTTATCTTGCTAGGTCGCTGCGAATTAAAACAAGGATCAGTAGAAGAATGTTGAACTAAAAGTTCTTACTGAATATCAACTGTCGATAGACATCATCATCATTAGCCTATGATAGTCCACTGCTGGACGTAGGCCTCTCCTATAAACTATGCGTATTGCCATGCTGGGCAAGCGGATTGGCGATCGCAGTAATGTGTCCCACTATGATGACGCTGCTGCCCATCATCAATCTTGTAGAATGGTCAGTGACACTTCAATCCCTTCGTCGAGCTCGACGACGAGACAGCCTTCACTTCGATGTAGAGCGCAGCGCTGCGAAAAACGGTATTCACTAACATAAAGCTCGTCGTCGAACTGTAGGCGGTAAGTCTTGACGCAGTGTAGTTCCAGCTCACGCCGCATTCGTCGCCGAGCGCTAGTGTCGTTTAAAGTGCATTAGTGAATACCATTTTTAGGCTCGACGCTGCCACAGCGCTGACACAGCGCTGATAGCAAGGCGGTTTCCTTACTTTCCTTAGTGAATAACACTGCTGGTCCTAAAAAAAAGGTATAACGTGGTATAAATAAATGGATGTCATTAATTGTGTTCTGATATTTATGGCCGTCTTGTTCGCTTCCATGTATACAGGGTGTTACCATGACCCGGGCTTTTACGAAAATGGGTAATAATACGCATTACTAGCAATCGTTTTCAAGTATTAACATTTGACAAATATTTAAATTGACCGTACAATTAAGTTTATTTCCTCCGAACGATCAATGTAACGCGTGTACTGCTTAACTGTCAAACGTTGCGAATGGCTGCGATATGTCATTGTCAAGTTCAAATTAACGATTCATTTTGAAGTACATTGCTTCTCAATTAACTTTTCTTAGAAAGTTAATTACTTTTAAAATTAGGGTTTTGAATCAAATAATGCTCACGGTTTGGCTAAAAACCTACATCGCATCCCTCGGTTTCAATAAATGCCTGTATCATGTTAACACACTGTATGATTGCAGTACCGTAGAAGATAGTTACAAAGTAAGTAATGATTGTCACGAGCTCATATAACTTGTACAAATGAATCATCTTAATGAATGTAGGAAGTATCATTTAATGAGCAAATTGAGGCTCTGGTTACTTTAATTAATTTTCCCCTCACTAGCTCGTAAAGCGCTCGTTTATCCTTTAATACGAGCGGGTAAAAACGCTTTTTACACACTTGTGAATAAAGTAATTTGACATTTCTCTAATTCCTATAGCCCCCTACTGTCTAGTATAAGTGGATCTGTATGACCGTAGTAAACATGCGCAATCGGAGCTCACATGTTAAATTGGTCGTTTCTCATGTGACTTTGTAAGCCATTGGCAATATTTAAATTCCATAAGTAACTCTATTCTACGATACGTTTCGACATTGAGTTTTCAATAGTTTCTTAAAGTTAATTTACATTTGGATGAGATTTGTTATCATATTTCCTCGCGATAGTGAGGGGAAAAAAGTTGTATTACACTTGGCGGCAAAGTTTGTTCAACTCTCGTGCCTTGAGACCTTCGCAATGCTCAAGATTCCAGTTTTTGAACCACTCGCTACGCTCGTGGCGCAATTTTGGAATCTTTCGCTAGCTCAGGTCTCAATATTGGCACGACAGTTAAACAACAACTTTGCCCCCTTGTATAATAAATAACTATTGCTTGAGTCACCACGGAACGCATGACAACTGTGGAACTAGTTTCTTCACGTGTCACATTATTAAACGATTTCAGTCCACTGCTGGACGAGGCCTTTCCTATTATTCATATGATGGACGCATAAGCGTCTCGCCGAACCAAAACTATCGACGCATTTAAAGGTGGATTTAGACCAAACGAGCGAATGCTCATTCTATCACTCTACGGAATTTGTTCGTTACAGTGATTTGTCGAAATTCGTTGATTTCGTAGAGTGGGTGGCTAGTTATGGTAGAGTGGATTTCTATCCCCTACTCTACCATAACTAGCATTCATTCGAGCATTCGCTCGTTTGGTCTAAATCCACCTTAAGGCAAATCTCGCATCACAGTCGATTGGTGTTGTCCGAGTTGTTTTTTTCGTACTTTTTGCGTAGTAATAAAGGATTTAGCCCAATTCGTGTCGATAGATTTGAGGGGACCCTTAAATGGCTTACAATCGCCACGCTGGGCATTCGGATTAGCGATGGCAGTAGTGTGTGATGTGATGATGATGACGTTGCTGGCTTGACAGTGACATTTCAATCCCTTAATCGACTTTTACGACACCAATTGGAATAGTTGGGTTGGTTTTTACACATATCATCAAATCGACGCAATTAAAAACTTGTTTAGCATATTTAATTAATAGTACTGCAAATTTTAATATATATGTCTGTAAAACCTGTTTTCGGAACACGAATATATTATCAAGGTGGTACGCTACACGTGTCGATATGTATGAGCTAATATTGTATGTATCAATGTAAGGAAGGATTAAAGGAAATATGGAAGATTTTACTACGTGGGCCAAGACTCGGGAAGTTATTGGTTTCGCTGAGGGTGGTGCTCCTACAAAATTAATTTTAGTTCCTACTTAAATTCGGCGATTTGTGTAAAATCTGAAGAATGTAATTACATTAACAACAAGTAGATTTATTATATCATTATTTAATTTATTTATGCCTTTTCTTTATTATTACGTGAATATTTCAGTTTATCTAATTGCTAAAATTTTAATTCTATTTTATTTGGTTAATTCTCTT
>JALPQI010010545.1:0-54988 GCA_025490895.1 Thaumatotibia leucotreta
CCTCATTTATTTTTACTTTTTACTCCCTTAAAAGATATGTAAAATAAAATGAATAAATGAAAAAAACCAAGATAATTAATTTACAGTGAAAAATAATCACTACAAAATACAATATCAAATTGAAGTAATTGTGAAAACAACAAATCAAATTATTTACAAACGAATTATTTTGATTTGTACTTTTACTTTTTCCCCAGTAGTCCAATATTTATAATTACATACAATATCAATGAAAACCACAAACATTGATTTTAATAATTTATTTTGCTGATTGAATTACAATATATCTACAATATCCTTAACCGAAACCTAAACATCATAGCCGACAATGTGGCGCTTGCCGATGCATTCTCCAATGTAGAACCAGAACAGCACCTCCATGCCGACCAGCGTGTTCAGGGTCGCCTCCTTCACGGTCTGGTTCTTCCAGGCACCGGACTTGGCAGATGAGATGAGCTTGCCGAGGCCAGACTTGATCTGAGGGATCTCACTAAGTTTGGGCGGCGCCAGCTCAACCTTGGCGTATTTCATGAAAATGGCGAACTTGGGCCGCGCGCCCGCGATGGCATCTGGAAAACGATTAGCTGTTGTCAGGAGGGTAGATAGTGAGATGAACGTTCTCGCACATAACCTCAATAATGACCAGTATTATTGATTAGTTTACCAATGAACGATCTACATTTTATGACATTCCTGAATATAACTTACAGCTATATGATAAGTATTTAGGGAAAAAAATTATCATAATCACCGAACTTTTTGTATTAACATTATATTCTAATTATTACATAACTGACACGACCAAAACACTGAATAAGTACTAAGACGGAAGTATTTTACTGATGTAATTGTCCACTTACTGTTGATTAGCGCACTGGCCATTTCGGTAGGAATTAATTAAAACAGATGAAGAGGCAGACCGATTTAGAACCAAATTTTGGTTTTGGAATGGAAGTTGATCAGATTTGACCTGTCAAAATCAGACAGATGGGCGATGGCCGCCAGTAGGTGTCTCGAACAAATTTTCAGGTTTGAGTAGACGGAATAAAAATTTTAACCGCAAGTTCAACAAATTCCCGAACTCTATAACTACCTTTATCTCTGCTATGCAGATCCATCTAAATTACTATACAAGTCCCACCAATTATCATCTGAGGTGGGATGTCAGCAAGGTGACCCCCTTGGGCCAGCAATTTTCAGTTTAGCCATAAATCACATAATACAAAAAATTAAATCAAAATTTAATGTCTGGGTCGCGTTTTATAAAGTTACAATTTACAATTTCGCTGTTTGCCTCTCTTTCTAGCCAATATGTGCGTGCGTTAGAGAGGCAAACAGCGAAATTGTAAATTGTAACTTTATAAAACGCGACCCTGGTATCTAGACGATGGGACCCTAGGAGGTGACGTGGATACCGTACTGTCCGATTTGTCTCTTATCAAAACTAATTTTGAAAATATTGGTTTAGAACTAAATTATAGTAAATGCGAACTCTTTATTCAAAAGACTTCCTATAGTTTGACTGTTTTAAAATCCAAATTTGATTGTCTGACTCCTGGTATAAAAATAGTAGACAAATATTCACTTTGCCTCCTGGGTTCTCCTATTTTTGAAGAATCCTTTCCCGATTACATTTCTAACTCGATTTCTAAATTCCAAAATCACGCAAATCGTCTACTCGAAATTAGCCCTCATTATGCTCTTGCGATTCTTAAGTTTTGTCTTTTTGTCCCTAAATTGACATACGTGCTCCGTTGCTGTCCGTTCTGGAAAAATATTAATTTATTAACACCTTTAGACGACTTAATCAAAATTACCATAGAAAAAATTCTAAATATTCAGCTAACGGAGCGTTCCTGGTCCCAAGCATCCCTCCCTATTCGGTATGGGGGTTTAGGGATACGAAAAATTTCATGTGTGGCTTCTCCTGCATTTTTGGCATCCGTCCCACAGCACGTCTGATCTCACAGGAAAGATCCTAAGGGCTCTGCCTATTAACTGTGAGACTGCGGGTTTGGAGGACGCCAAAAATGCATTCAAAATTGCTTGCCCTTCTAAAAATTTTCCTGACAACCAAAAATCACAAAGGAGCTGGGACAATGTGTATTGTGATCTAACATACAATTCTCTTCTAAACAGCTCTGCAGGTCCGGATCGTGCGAGACTTTTGGCGGTCGGAACCCGGGAAGCTGGTTACTGGCTGCATGCCCATCCTTCGGCTAGTACTGGTACTTTCCTGGATCCGGCCTCTCTTAGGCTCGCAACCGGCCTGAGACTCGGGGCCGCGGTATGTACCCCTCACTTATGCTGTTGTGGCACAGACGTGGACCGACTGGGACACCACGGACTAAGTTGTCAAAAAAGCGCAGGCCGTATTTCCAGACATGCGACGCTTAACGACATAATCCGCAGGTCTCTTGCCACGATCAACGTACCTGCTCTTCTTGAGCCTACTGGTATTATTAGGGATGATGGCAAGAGACCTGATGGTGTGTCTTTGGTTCCTTGGAGCTTGGGACGGATGTTGGTATGGGATGCTACTTGCGTAGATACCCTGGCACCGTCCCATCTTCAACGAACTACGTTTAAGGCAGCCGCTGCGGCTGAAAATGCCGAATTTTTAAAACGTAATAAATATAAGGGCCTCGGCAAAGAGTACGATTTTGTACCGTTTGGCGTAGAAACTTTAGGTTCTTGGGGCCCCAGCGCACGCAAATGAGGGTTTTCGATAATTTTTCTACCACCAGGGCGGCGCTTCGTACGCACCTGGTCTCGACAGCTGTCAGATTCATACTATTCATAGGCACCTGGGCCTAAAATATTGAAATTCTATTTTATTTGGAAGAGAATTGATTTTGTAATGGATTACGACTAATACATGGTCGTCGAACTGAAGATTGAACTCTAAAACAGGCGCTCAAAGTCACTGGTATTAAAAATAATTACTATAACTTTGTTAGTTTCATGAGAATTGACTTGGAACTATTTTATTTATTTATTTTAGGTAACAATATGCCTAAAGTAATGGTTTTCAGAATAAATAAACCTAATAAATATGTTGAAAATTAAATGCGCGTATTTATTTTGACAGTTCGTTAAAGGGTCGGCTCAGTGCTGCCATCTCACCTCCCCATAGCGGCAGAAAAAGTATCAAAAACCCTCATTGTTTGCTGAGATCGCGAAACGTCTGGTTGATGTAACTAGAGACCGAAGAGCTGGCGACTTCCTCGCACAACGCATCAGTATTGCGATACAGCGAGGAAATGCCGCCAGCATCCTCGGTACAATGCCACAAGGGCCAATCTTAGATATAGGTTAGGTTAAGTAGATTAGTTAGATTTAATCTATGTACATAAATTGTAGTTTTGAAAATAAATATATTGCAAAAACCGCAAGTCGATTGATAAATATTTGCTACTGGCAACTTTTCATGCTACGTCGATCGTTTCTGTCAAGCCTTGCCGGCGATGTATTAATTTTTATTTATTTTCTAACAAGAAACTTAAAGATATTCTGGAAATAATTAAGGAATAAAGTAGGATTAGACCAATTCTACTTCGAAAATGTACTTTCGTGGTATGTATTTATGTTTGAAACAACTTATCCGCCCTATAACCTAAACCTATAGATAGGCCGCTTTTCAATCACGATTTTATAGCTTAGAACTCATTACAAACTCGTAACAAAGCAGTAAATTCTGTATTTTCATCCAAATTTTACTGATAATAGACATTAAAGATCTCCTTAATAAGTAAATGAATGTAAACAGTAAAGGACACGTCAGTGTTATCAGCAGCCCAAGCGCCGCATTTTACCGGGGTTATTGAAAGATTCCTTTCAAATTAAGCATTTAAAAGCATTCTTAAGGAATTCTTTACATATACGTATGTACATGATGGTACGGACCAAATCAGGTAATAGAAAACCTGACAAATGGCCAGTCTACTCACCTACACATTGAAATTCAGGGCTCATAAAGAGTAGATTTACACATATTGCTTAGACACAACATTGTTCTCACATTTGCATAGAGATATAAATAAAAATCATTGGGTATTTTCATTTTGTTTACAAAATTAAGGTTCATTCTATAGTTAAACCTTTGTTTGCAGCATTTTTACTACTAAGCATCATAGCACTAGGCTATGGCAGCACTCTGCAGGGCACGATCGACGTGAAGCGGCTGGAGGGCATCCTGCAGGACAACCTGAAGAGCAAGGATGTCAGCTCCCTGTACTATGCTGTGAAAGGCCTCAAGCAGCTCAATGCTAAGATTCCTAACATCTGTGAGGTGAGAGCACAAAATTATTACAACAACTATCTCTATTTTTGAAATCATTATGAATAACTTCACCTTATTGTTGTTAAAAAAATATATATTGCACAAATTCACACATATCAATATCTAGTATTGCATCAATTCCTCGATGAATTGATGTATCCTGGACTGAATTTTAGAATCCCAACATTGTTATGTAGTAGCCTTAATGGTCATCTCTCAGTCCATATTCACTCTTAAAACTGAACATTGAAAATATGCTGAAATTTTTAATGTGGATGCAGAAGGAATCTTTAACCTTTCGTATGCTTAGTAGCAAATCTGCTCCAGTACAAATTTACTTTATGAAATAGCCGTCAAATTTAAAAGTTGTTTGAATTGCTTGATGCTAATGCAATGCATACTAAAGGTTAATTATTGTCAAAGGGCGCAGGGACCTTTTGTATCTAAATGCAAATGTTTCAGTACTTTAAAAAGGCCTAAAAATTTATCTTTATTCCCAGGACATAAAAACCATAAAATATGATCTCAAGAACATTGAGCAAGTGTTCTACCTCACAAACGCAGCAGCTCTCTCCAACTGCCTCAACTCCCTCAAGCCAGAGGTGCTCAGTGCTCCCGCCCAGACCCTGGACAAGAAGGATGCCACCATCCCGGAGCTGTACTATGCTGTGTACTCTCTGAAGGCCCTTGGAAAAGGCTCCATCTATGATAAGGAGGATGGGCTCAAGAATCTCATTCAGTTGCTGAAAAAAGATGATTCCCCAGCTAAGTAAGTTTACTTTCTGTTGGACCACATTTATTTTTAATTTGTAAAGCTTGTCAGGTAAACAAGATCTATTTGCTTCAAATTCGTAAAAAAAAACTCAGCAGGTTGAAAAATATAATACATATAAGGCCCCACATAATACACATAAGAGTGTAAACAGAAATTATAATTAATCTTCAATTGATTCTTTTAGTAAGTAGTAGTATGGTAGTATACAAAAATGTCAGGTGATTTAAATTTTGAAAAGCATTTCATGTTGTTTGCTCTGCTGGCTATCAAGATTTCGTTTTGAAAGCCTGCATATGTAAGACTATACTTATTTGAAATACATATAATTGGAATATTTTACTTGTGTTGGTCTCAAACTTAGCAACAAACATGAAGGTAATTTGTTTATTTAACACTTACAGTCGGGTGAATATCTGATTGTTTCAATTCAACCGCCTAATTTTGGTGGCATCATTTTTGCCGAAATTACTAAACGTCTCAATGTTCTACTTCGTCATTTGTATAAGGTACGTGCCTCCTTCAAATGACAAAGTATCATATTGTAACGAATTGAAAGTTCGGCAAAAATTACGCCACCAAAATTAGGCGGTTGAAATGCTCAGATATTCACCCAGTCACGCTATACAATACAATATGTTTACTGTACAGGAAGCACATCATGTTTTTTTTGCTTTGATCCTTTTGAAATACTAATTAGTCTGTGTTTTATTTTATTTTTAAAGTTTGACTCGAGATTTACTCACTTGAGGCATAGACAGAGAGAATTACACCACCTCATCCTTGCCCTAATGTCATTAATTCGAAAAATAGTGCCGCCTATAGCTTTTTGTTCCTACTAATACTGCCCTGTAGACAAGCCTGTGGTACCATGCAGAAGGCAGCCCACATAGCCCTTGATCGCGAAAAATGGAAGGACATAGTTGTTGGTCACGATCCTCAGTCATGAGGGAACGACGAAGAAGAAGAAGAATACTGCCCTAGTTACCAGACTTTAATCACAATGTCCCTCAGCTACGGCTACGTGTTCGGTCTGTGCGAGCACATGGGCTGCGCGGCGTGGAGCGCCCAGCACGCGGAGGGGGTGCTTCTCGCCGCCGACGAGAGCGACGCCCGCGCGCTGCACTTCGAGGGAGGCCTGCCTGTCACCTCGCTCGTGCTGTCCACCATCATCAGGTGCGTCCGAGTCTAGCATCTAGTCTTGTAGCTGTATCTTGCTTGTCACTTCGGTGACTCCAAGTTACCATTGCTTTACGTCCAGATTTCTCAGGATATCTGGAATTATAACCCTTTATGTGGCTTGTGGCCAGATTTAGCCAGCGTCCAATTTAAGGAAATTACCTCATCACAGGGATCGGATAACGGTTTTTTCTCCATACAAAAGATATTCCGTTCTTCAGTATATATTTTTTTTGTTAATGGTTCAAAAATACAATGTTAATAATTACATAAAATGTTGATAGCTACATAAAAAGTGTAAAACATTTTAAAATATTTAGCTATATCGAGGTTTTTCTAAAAAACCGATTCCGATCCCTGCCTCATCAAATACTCAATCATATACACATATACATACACAAGTTCATATATCTACATTGTCTTTTAACGGTCTTCTGCGATACCGGCTGCGCCGAGTGCAGAGACCGATAACATTTTTGTGCAAATAATATGGAAATAAATGTCTTATGTCTTATATATGTATTTAAAAAAGAATGCAAGTGTATCAAATACCTAACTAACAGAATTACAGGTAAGTGAAGTCCTTCCGGCTTGAGCGACTGAGCGTAAAAGACGGGAACTAATTATATATGTATTAATAAGCCTCCTGAGCCTACAACCTATATGAAGTTACCTTGTGGGGAAAACTATGGGGATACAGCTGGTCTACGAACAAATAAAACATGGAAGCCGCACGCCATAGTAAATTGCCTTTCCAAAACGGTCCTGAATTTTAGTTGACAAATGTCACCCCCTCTTTAATGCATCACGTCAATGAATTTCAATGTCACCATATAAAAACTTAAAACGCCATTTAAAAATAGTTGTGATTGGTCCATCAAAGTTTTGATTGGCTATTTTCTATAAACATTTGTCAAAGATGTTGCGCCGAAATATGCGCGGTGTTGAGAAAAGCGCTATGTCCTGCCCATCTAGGCACAATTGAACAATTGTTTTTGGGAGCATTTTTGAGCTGATGTTAGATGTCCTTGTTATATATGGTCGCAGCAGGTGGTATTTAAAAAGCTATTTAATTTATCCAAGCGAAGCTTATGAGCTTGAACTGGAATCACCAGTTTGTCGGCGCGCAAATACTTACGGAAATGGATTGAGCAAAAAACATTTCCAGATCGTACAAGTCCCTATCGAAGCCCTCGCCACTGACGGAGGAGCAGCGCCTGAAGTTCGCGGCCTACCTGGTGTCTCGTCGTTCCGTCAACACTGCCCGGGGTGCAGCCTTGCTGCTGGAGGCGGCCTCCTCGCTCGCCGACGACCAGGTGAGGCCCAGAGGGAGCAACCAGGTGACTGCCCGGACGGTCTATTGGACCCTAGCTTACAGGCCGCCAGGCGACCGCCCAGGGTGTGGGACCCTCGCCCGGCAGCGGCTGATGTCTGACAGCTTCGGCCATCGCTCTACGGAGAAACTCCCTGCATCACACAGCTATTTCGCGAGCATTTGTCGCCCGCGGTACGGTAATTACTACCAGCATGACCTTCAAACAATTGAAATAGTACATTACGACATTTACGACACAAGTGCAAAAAACATAAAATTCGAAACGAATGGCGATGTTTTAAATCGACACGAGTTACGAATTTCGTTTTTCCACGTGTCTCGTACGACGTTTTTTAGTGCAAATGGCCCTCCGAAGTTTTGGACCTGACGTAAAATGACACACTTCTCGCACTAGAGCCTAAAAAAGGCACCGTCTGTACTAAGAATAGAGATTTTCCATCTCCATTTATTTATTTAAACTTTATTGCACAAAACAGGAAATAGTACAAATGGCGGACTTAATGCTAAAAGACATTCTCTAACAGAGACATTTTGGTTGCCATTCTAAAATACCAATTCCTTCTGATCCCACTGCCTTTGCCTCCCTATGACGTCACACTTAAAATTTATGCCTAAAAACCCAGTATTTACTCTGTAAGTCATACTATGTAAAACAATATTGTCGTAGAGTTCCGTGTAGGAGTTATATGTATGTAGCAGTAAATGTCTTGTGATCGTCTCTGATATTATAATGATAATGATGTCGGAAAATTTGAGGAGATGATTGAAAACTCACTAAAAGATTGTATGAGACATTAAAATTTACTACTAAGATAAAATTCACAGCACAAGTGTCATGTTTTCACTAATAGTCTACAACAAATATCTTCTCTTAAAAAAAAACATTTTCCTCCACAGCCGTCCCCAATCTCAATCGCCATCAAAGGCAAGAAGTACATCTCCGCCGACTCAGATTCCATCGAGATCTCCATCACCGACCTCCTCGGGCGCCCTGTCAAAGGCCTGAAGGCCGACAAAGTCCTGGCACAGTCCGGCACCCGTCTGGCTGATGATGTTGTTGTCTTATCAAAGCAACCTTTAACCCAGAAGCCAAATGACCCGACAACTTTTATCCTCAACCTTAGCAAGATCAAAGCCCAATACGGGCTTTACAAGATAGCTTTAAGTGCTGATAGTAAGACGGCTAGTGTGAATGTAGCTGTGCTGGGAGAGATCCAGGTGGGAAGTGTGGAGGTGGGCATCGGGGATGTGGACGGGACCACCAGCCCTAAGGTGACCACAGTGGCGTACCCGAATAAATTGGCTGAGAAGTTGCAGGCCGATCATATGCAGAAGTGAGTATTTTAACTGAATTTACACTTGCAAGTTATTGCCGCAAGTTTTGACCCAACTATTGGAGCGTGCCTGTGGTGACGGCAGTAAGAATACATTTGTCACCACCCCAACTCCTCCTGCGGGTGTCGTAAGAGTCGACTAAGGGATTGAAGTGCCTTTGACCATTTTACAAGATTGATGATGGGCTGCATGCGTCATCATAGTGGACACATTAATGGGATCGCTAATCCGCTTACCCAGCGTGGCGATTATGGGCATTTACCTCCTAATGCGTCTATACGCATAGTTAATAGGAGAGGCCTACGTCCAGCAGTGGACTAACATAGGCTGATGATGATGATGATTAGAGCGTGAAATATCTGCAAACTTGCAGTAAACTCAGCTTTACATAATGAATATTATTCACATTGATTGCTTGACAAACTCATTGATTATTCTTATACACCCAGTCCCAGAATTATTATAGAAAACATTGCACAAATTCGGAAATACATTTTCTCAAACTTGCTACGGAATGTTGATGTTACTTACTTTAAATTGAACCCGGAAATACTGTTTCCGGTTTCATATGCTAAGATGATATGTAAAGAGATTTCGTGTATTTATTTCACACCTAGGACTGCAAACAAACTATCTTTTGTTTTGAAACGTCAAATTATGACACTAGGTTTTGACATTCAGCCAAAGAAAAAAAAAATAACCTTAGAACTAACTTTGTCAGCCTCCGTAGCCTAGTTGGTAGTGACCCTGCCTACGAAGCTGGAGGTTCCGGGTTCGAATCCCGGCGAGGGCATTATTTGTGTATTTATTTATCACAAATATTTGTTCCTTGGTCATGGTTGTCTATGTATTTAAGTATCTATATGTATCTATCTATTATATATATCGTCGCCTGGTACCCACATCACAAGCCTTAATTGAGCTTACCGTTGGACTAGGTTGATTTGTGTAAGATGTCCCAAGATATTTATTTATTTATTTATTTATTTATAACTAATGTCTATACCACCAGTTAAAAGGATACCTCAAACAGATTAAAAAAAAAGTTTGGCGCGAATGTTTTTTTTTATGTTTTACGATACTGTACTATGGTTTATTTACAAATGAAATAGTATGGTTCGGCGAAATCAGTTCGTTTTATTTCATGGCAAGTTTGAGAAAAGCACTATACAAATCTCGGCGAGAAACAGGGTTACAGGCCGCGTATTCCTATCTGGCCTCAGTTCCTTCGGCCAGATATATCTACTAGGCCTGTACTACTACCTACCTAGTAATGTACTATTTGACATTGGCATAATGGCCATTTGTGATTTGGACGCCATTAATTCATGATTGATGAGTATACTCTAAAACGTATTTAAATTCCAATACACGTCAAAAAAACTCCCAAAGATGGCGAAATGTCATGCTCATGCTCACGCTGTCCCCATCTCATGTAAACTTTTGTTTTAATAAATAAATAAATTTTGACGTTTCAGAAATAACCAACCATCGGTACACAACGATGTTAATAAATTAATACAACTTGTTATTGTGTAAATCGTGATAAAGGTCATCCTAAATTTAAGATATGTTTTAATGTATTAATCGCGTTACACTTCTCGGTTTACTACAGTCGACAAAGCTACTATCTTTTGTTGTTGTCTATATAAAACGGAAATTATTAGTTTTCTTGATTGAATCAGTTAACTATTAATTTAATACAATTATTAACACATTAATAATAGTTTATACGCTTATCTGTTTACCAGAATTGTATTTCTCACGAACTTAGACCTTAACGAGAGACAAGGTTGACGGGTTATATGATCTCTTCAGGGTGACCCTAAAGCTGACAGTGAAGGACAAGTACGGGAAGCCAGTACTCGTGCAGCAAGCCTTCGTGCGTGTGGCGCCCTCCAGCGGCGACCACGAGGCCATCTTCGTGGCCGAGCCTGACAACTCCAAGGCGTACAGGGTGGAGCTGGTGAGTGTACAGTGTGTGTGTTGCACTTGCTGCTTTTGACATGTGGTTTAGCACAAATAACTTGAAGCTAAATACGGACAAGACTAATGTTATGCTCTTTAAAACTAACTCTAGGTCAAAAGATTATTTATCAGTAAACATGTATGGTAGTGGAATTGACCAAGTAGAAGCTGTTAAATTTTTAGGAATATTTATTGACTCGCAGTTTAATTGGAAAGACGAGTTGCAGCACATTGAGAGCGCTATATGCTCGGCCTGCTACGCTATTCGGACTTTACGCGATGCAGTTGATTTAAGATATCTCAAAATGGTTTACCATTCTTTAGTGGAATCGAAACTGAGATACAGCATTCGATTTTGGGGAAATAGTTTCAAATATAATATAAACAGAGCTTTTGTATTGCAAAAACGAGCTATTAAAATAATAACACGAACTGCTCCATGGGATTCGTGCAGAGAACTTTTTGTTAAACTTCAAATTCTGACAGTACCCAGTTTGTACGTTTTGGTACTGCTGACATCGTTTGTGAAAAATCTGCATGAAACAGAAGAGCAGAGACTAACCCGGTTAGCAACGCGAAAAAAACGCATTCCGCACAATTTTTTTCCGAATTTGCAAGTGGCGAAACACTCTATTCGATACCAGGCAGTAACCTTGTACAATAAATTACCAGATGAGTTTAGGATAATAAGAGAATACCATATTTTCAGGAACTCCCTTAAAAGGTTTTTACTGAAAGGCTGTTATTATAACATTGATGACATATTTACTATCCAGAATTCTACATAATAGTGTGACATAATATTTTTTTTTGTTATTTTTATATAGACTCCAATTATTTTAATTTTTCTTTTCAGAACTGATGGATGACTTAATGATATTTGATATATTTAACTTACTATAATCTGTTTGCCACGCCCTTACGGGTTCATGTATTATGCTGTGTATTATGTATACCTAACCATAAGCATGTTTGCAATAAAGAAACTAAACTAAAGAAACTACTGCAGTTTCAGGGCACTCCGGTCCATTCATCATTAACTTTCTCAGTCCACTGCTGAAGTCCATGGGCTGTCCCATACAAACGCGTGTATACTCCGATAATTTGAATTTTCTTCCAGGTTATTAGTTAGTATATGTTGTGCCGTGTGGTGACGGCAGTAAGAATACATTTGTCACCACCCCAACTCCTCCTGCGGGTGTCGTAAGAATCGACTAAGGGATTGAAGTGTCACTGACCATTCTACAAGATTGATGATGGGCAGCAGCGTCATCATAGTGGACACATTACTGCGATCGCCAATCCGCTTGCCCGTCGTGGCGATTATGGGCAATTACCTCCTAATGCGTCTAATACGCATAGTTAATAGGAGAGGCCTACGTCCAGCAGCTGATGATGATGATGACATATTTTTTGAGCAATTTTTGACTCCTCTGGTCACAAAAGAGAATTTCGATAAACCCACAAATGTGACAAAAACAGTGTTGGTACGGGACATCGGTGCCATCAGTGGACTTTTAAGTTAACATTATTGATACTATAACGTAAAGTAGATTTACGAACGTTTGGCATGATATGTGTCAAAAACAACAGAATGCTTTTAAAATTCAGCCATATATTTTTACATTTTATATATTGTTTACATTTTTTTAATTCTACTGGTGTATGGTTTATGAAATACAGCCATCTAGCGGTGGTTTTGTTTGTAGGAATCTGAATTCTGTACTGTAGGTGAATATTCCTTTTCAATAAATACATTTATTTCAGATTAAATTTTAAAATAATTATCTATCATATCACCGGGTTTTTCTTAAAGTTGGTTTTGTCAAAACGTATTTTATGCCAGTGTCATAGAACACTATTTGCTAAAAGATATTATACCGAAATAGTTGGTTCTGCCTCTAAATCGGCGATATATAGGTAATTTCACCAGAGTTGAGGTGAATGATTACGCCTACATCCAAATGAAGTACTAATTGCAAAAAATATA
Source organism: Thaumatotibia leucotreta (assembly GCA_025490895.1). NCBI lineage: Eukaryota > Metazoa > Arthropoda > Insecta > Lepidoptera > Tortricidae > Thaumatotibia > Thaumatotibia leucotreta. The sequence continues at coordinate 12,863 of JALPQI010010545.1, forward strand.
GTGAATGACTTGCGTCAAAATATTGAAGCAAATTCCTTAAACAAAATGTTGGGTCAATCATACAGTTGCAATTAGATTTGCTTTCAGTACGAAAAAAAACACTAATATCAAATTCCCCGTGTGTATACATGACATGTTGTTGTGTGCGTGGTCTCAACTTTCGTCGGAACTATCTATAATCTCGTCATAATCGATGCCGGTATTTACAGAACGTGGGTGCCATCGCTAAGCATTTGAAGCACCGGTCGGGCCCACACTCGCTGACTTTGTTCCTGGGAGACAGTGCGGCGGCGGCGCCGGTGGCGTGGCATCTCGGCGACGTGATGCTCAACTTCGGGCCCTCAGGGGCGCTGCCGGGTCAGTACTAGCAGCACCCGCTGGTGTGAACTCATATTCTCAGTCGTAGGGCCGCACGTCCGACGGAACGCTTTACGCAAACCCGAAGGTCGAATACCCAAGGGATGAACTCACACTTTCAATCTATCAATCGGGGAGCCGCAGGCCCGACGGCACGCGCTACGCGAACTTGGTGGCTGAACTCGTGCATCTTAATTTGTCAACCGGAGGGCCGTAGGCTCGTTGGTAGGTTTTACATTATAGGAACCCGAGGGTATTCACCACGGAAAACCGAGGGCCCAGGGTTTAACCCATGTTGTCAATCTATTAACCTTTTCATTGCAGGGGAACATTTTTTGGTTCCGCTGCGCTATTACCAAGCATACACAATTACACATGTCGCGTGGATTGATTTGTTATATTCTGACGGTTTGAAGACTTTACAGGGCACCAGCAGACCACGAATCCTGTAAAATGTTCGAAACGTCGGGATATAATTAATTGAGTAATAAATGCATTATCGGTTTCCATAGTTTCATTTCATAAGTAGTTAATTAATAAATATAGGTATAATATACTATGTAGGTATGTTAACATGTCGATCATAGTTTAATGAATTAAATTAAGAAACGTAGTTTAAATCTCCTAATTATAACTAATACTATGTAGATTTATTTTGAATAAATATTATTAAAGATGATAACTTAAATTTAAGAATGACCCAGATTTATTCTTATTATATTCAGATATTATTTATTAGAATTCCCAACTATAATGTATTTCTCTTTGTTTTATTCAAAATAATTTATTTTTACGACACACTACTAATAGTCGATTTGACCAAACTTGTATTTGAAGAAAAACGCTCACTCTCGGATAGTACATGTAACCAATAACAATAAAGATTTATGATTTAGTAATGTCAAAACTCCATAGTAATTTGACACTAGTATCAGAGAAAGCGTTATTCTTCATATAAAAGTTTGGTAAAACGCAACCTAAGTGAGATATTTGTATAATACGCCACAAATAGCGAGAGTACCAACAGAACATAAACTTCCAGCGTCTCCCCAACCCCGCGGGCCTCTGCCTGAGATCTCTCACCAGTTCCGTTCAGCGGAGCCCCGGCCGCCGCGGCTGGTGTCGGACGTGTTCGCGGTGGCGTGCGCCGCGCCGCTGCTGCTGCTGCTGGTGCTGTGGGGCAGCCTCCGCGTCAACCTCGCCGCCATGCCCATAGCCGTTAGCACGCTGCTCTTCCATCTCGGGTTGGGAGGTGGGTGCCCAAATTGTTAAAGTCAAAGTCAAACTATTATTTACTCAAGTAAGCTTATTAATAAACATTTTCGAATCGTCTGACATTATCAAGAGAGAGAGAAAAAATCTACTACTGGTTCAAACCCTACACCGTTCCTGAGAAGAACCAGTAAGAAACTCAGGTGGACTTATTTTTTCAAAACAGTATAATAATCCATCTTATTAAAATAACATGCATTAAAGAATTTATTTAAAAAAAAATTATAGACTTTTTTTAAGAAAAAAGGAATCATAATAATAAACAAAAATAATTATTATTGTACAAGTTCACAATATTATTAAGCATTTATATCTATTGTATGATTATTTCTTCGATAAAAGCGGACTGTAATTTTTTTATAATTTAAGTTTTAAAGTTCAAAGTTTTCACGAAACGAAAAGGAATGTGGAACTTGGTGTGGAAGGCTTATCAGCTGTATGAAACACGTACCTTTGTGATCTGCAGAAGATAGCGCAGATCTCGGCTGTAGCGGCTGGTATAGGCTCCTCACCGTTGGCTCGTTCAAACTTACCTTCGGCAAAGGTTTACCGTTAACCAGCTCCAGCGAGATGCAAAGACTCGTGCTTCCTCCAACGGATCTGCCTTCTTCGATGTTCACACACAGTTGTAAGCAAAGATTTTATACGATAATCAACTGCTCGATACGAAAGATTTGAATACTTTGAATTTACGAAAAAAGAGTACGTGCTATCGCACCGAAAGATTAATGACAACTCATTGAACGTTTTTTTTTTTTTAAGTTCAAGACAAGTATGTTGCCAGGCGAAATTATCCAAAACCATGGAACAATTCTAAACATTCCGCCCGCCAAAATACTATGTATTTTACGAGAGAATTATATTTTAAACGAGAGGTATTCATAGGACACACCAGAGCATAGTGTTCTAGATTTTGTGCTATTTAACTTTACTTAGATATAATTTTATTCTACGATATTCAATACGATACTATTAAACTATTTTTTTTTTTTTTTTACTAAGTGGTTTGGGAGTTAATTTTGCAAAGGTAAGGGACACAGCTTAACTACTGGTCGTTTAAATTCACCTGATTCGGTACGAACTGTAACGACGCGACAAATCCCATCAGTCCCTGGATGAAGTTGGATAACTCGGCCTATTTTCCATTTCATAGGGCTACATTGCTCATTGACAATTAGCACGAGCATGCCGACGACAATGTTTTGTTGTTTGTTGAACCATTTGTGGCGTTGTTGCAATGTGTGCAAGTATTCTACTTGCCACTTGCGCCAGAAATCCTGGTGGATCTTTTGTAACAGCTTCCATCGCTGAAGAGGACCCAGTTTCACATCGACCATATTTCCTTCCGGTAATATGGTGAGTGGTTCCAAAGTAAGGAAGTGACCAGGGGTCAACACAGACAAATCGTTAGGATCTGAACTGATAGGAGACAGAGGTCTCGAGTTTAACATTGCCTCTATCTGAGTTAAGACAGTATAGAACTCTTCAAAAGTAAGTCGCTGTGAACCGATCACACGAGAAAGGTGGGTTTTCACAGACTTCACGCCAGCCTCAGCTAACCCAGAGAAATGTGGGCTACCAGGTGGGTTAAAAACAAAGTTAAGTTTCTCTGCGTGCGAAGCCTTAACCATCAAATCTTGTAGCATATTGGATGCACCGATAAAGTTTCTCCCTTGATCTGAGATTAACCTGGAGCAACGACCACGTCGAGAAATAAAGCGACGGAGAGCTGCCAGATATGCTTCAGACGTGAGCTCGGAAACGAGTTCAAAATGTATTGCCTTGGTGGCAGTACACACGAAAACGCAAATATACGCTTTGTAAGTGCGTAGACCACGACCGCGAGCCATACTAATGTCAAAGGGACCCGCGTAATCTACCGCTGAGGACGAAAAAGGTTTAATTTTATTTATTCGAAACGATGGTAAATTACCCATCATAGGAGGCGAAGCCACCTTGGGTCGAGAACGAAAGCATTTCATGCAGGATGAAATTACCGAATTTATTGCCCGTTTAGCTGATAAAATCCAAAATTCTTGGGCTAGTAAATTCTGCAGAGTTTGCAATCCAGGGTGCATGAACCGATGATGATAATCCTGAATTATTAACGTCGTCAGCCTATGCTCACGAGGCAATAAGAGCGGATGTTTAACATCGAATGTTAAATTCCCTTTGGAAAGGCGACCGCCCACCCTTAACAACCCAAGCTCATCCAAAAATGGCGACAATTTTCGCAAAGGTTTTGGTAAAGGGTGTGGTGAGGTATCTATCGACAAGCAACGAATTTCCGAGGCGAACACTTGTTCTTGAACGTGTTTTACAAGAAAATGCATAACCCTTAGGATTTCATCAGACGATAAATTTGGTTCGATATTTTTCGAAGTTCGGTGTTGCAAATTGTGAATATATCGAAAACAATAGGCGAGAATATGCAATACGCGCTGCAAAGACGAGAATCTATTTAAGATATTGTCTATGAAAGCTACATTGGAGGCTGTGAACAGACTATAAATTTTCTGCTCATTCGAAGCGGACTGATCAGGAAGGATCTCCGATTGCGGCCATGACTCTTGAGGATTAGACAACCAGATCGGCCCCGCCCACCATAGCGGATGCTGGATTAAATCAGCTGGAAGTAAGCCGCGGGAACCGCAGTCTGCAGGATTGTCCGAACCAGCAACGTGCTTCCAACAGTCAGGGCGCACATTCTCCTGTATGTGTGTAACCCTATTGGCTACGAAGGTTTTCCACTTTGATGGACATGAACGAATCCAAGTCAGAGTGACAGTGGAATCTGACCACGCATAGATATCGTCAAACATGTGAAAATCTTTCAAAGCTTCCCGAAACGACATGACCAAGTCCGACAGTACGACAGCAGCTAGCAACTCCAACCTTGGTACTGAGAATTTACGGAGAGGAGCCACCTTGGATTTAGCGCAGCACAGGCGCACGACAATAGAACCGTCATTCTGAACGACACGACAATAAATGACAGCACAATAACCCTTCTCCGAAGCGTCACAGAAACCGTGGAGTTGTAGTGATGTAAACGATACAATCATTCTCCTAGGAATGGACAATGAACTCAAATCCGACAGTTGTGATTTGAATTTACGCCATTCTTGAGTAATGGTGATGGGAGCTTCGGTATCCCAATCGACACCAGAGACCCACAGAAGTTGTATTAAATATTTTGCAAAGAATACAACTGGCGATAATAGACCCAGAGGATCAAAGATACGAGCGATGTCCGAGAGAATTGACCGCTTCGTACAACGACAATCATTTAACGATGTTTTAAATGTGAAATTATCTTCCAGTGGAAGCCACGACAGACCGAGAATTTTTAACGACAAATCATGAACATCTTCGAAATTATGAAGTTGCTCAGAATAAAGCTCCGAACCTGGCAAGCTTTCTAGAAATTCAGGACTATTGGAAGTCCATTTACGCAAGTGGAGCTGAGCAGACGACAAGATTTCCACCAGCTGTTTACGTAACACCAACGCATTTTCGACCGAGTCTGCACCTGACACGATGTCATCGACATACGCATCCCTTCCCAACACTGCAGCACCATGAGGAGCACGAGACGAGAACTCCTTCGCCAACTTGGATATGCACCAGAGCGCCTGATAAGGAGCACAAGAAACACCGTAAGTCACTGTGAGCAAGCGATAATCTTTCACAGGGTCATCAGCTGATGGCCGCCAGAGGATGCGCTGATAATCACAGTCTTCGAGATCGACAAGGAACTGACGGTACATCTGCTTGATGTCTCCAGTGAACACTATTGCATGCCAACGAAATCTAACTAACAAGTCGAATATATTATTTTGCAGTTTAGGGCCTGGCAGCAATGTGTCATTCAGAGATTTCCCTGCAGAATCCTTTGCACTAGCGTCATATACAGAACGAAGAGGGGTGGTGACAGAGTGGGGGCGTAAAATTCCATGATGTGGTACATAATAAAAGCGACCTTCATACGACAAAGGAGGGTCAACTTCCTCCATGTGACCAGATTCCAAATAGTCATTCATGAAATTGACATAAGCTGTCCGAAAGTGAGGATTTAATTTAAACTTCCTCTCTAGATTTAAGAAACGCTTGAGAGCAATCTCCCGAGAGTTTGAAAACCTGGGTTTGTCCTGAGGGTCGACGAAGGTTAAGGGTACTACCATCCTGCCCTCAGAATTACGATGATATGAAGTTTCCATTTGCTTTTCGCACGACAATTCCGATTTCGATAATATTACTTGTTTCGGAGACTCAACACTTTCCAACTCCCAGAAGCGCTTGATATTATTGTCCAATGAGAGACACGACACGAGAAAGCACTCCTTACTGGGACCCTTACGACCGCGAGAACGATATGTGTTAATATCAGTTGAGCATTCGCCCATCACTATCCAGCCGAAAACAGTGCTGACAGCAATAGGTTGATCTTCATTACCCTTGACAATACCAGGTTGAAGCGCTGCAGCGAAAATCTTGACATTAACTAACATGTCGATTGGTCCAGATTTATCGAAAGTTGGATCAGCAAGGTCTAAATCCTTAAGATGCCTCCAAGATGAGACATCAAGTGGTTCTGCTGGCATATCAGCACATATTTTAGGAAGCACAAATGCTTCAAACGAAAAGCTACATGAGAAATCACCATTCGAAGGGAATATCTCACAATCAATAACTCCAACAGCATTAGTTGATGTTTGGCCGATGCCATTCACCGAGTCCAATCTATTTTTTATTGGTATTCCAAGTGTCTTTGCACATTTCAAAGTCATGAAATTGCAAGCACTGGCATTATCTATCAGTATTCGAATGGGTACCAATTTATTAAATTTATTTTTAATTAATACAATAGCTGTTGAGAACAAGGCTTGTGAATTTAAGTTTGGAACAGCCAATGTAACTTGAGTACTAGGTGAACTAGTAGGCTCCACCTCATTGCTTTTATCAAAATGTAATAAAGTATGGTGTTTGTTTTTACAAGTACCACAGGATACCAGAGATTTGCAATTTTTTACCGAATGAGACGGACGACAACAATTAATGCACAATTTTTTCTCCTTCACCTGAGTGAATCTATCAAACGGAGACAATTTTAAAAACTTTGTACACTGTTCCAATTTATGACCTGGAGCCGCACATATGGCACAGGTACTCAAAGGTGGCACGACAAATGATGATGATGATTTAGGCTTAATATTCTTTACCGGCTTTCCAAGGTCTTCAGATATCACACCCATAGAGTTTTGCAATGCTTGACCACGCTTTTCAATAAAAGAAATCAAATCGTCATACAGTGGTATCTCAACATTTGAGTGCAGTTGCAATTCGAAGGCTTCTTTTGTGGCCACATCCAACTTTGACCACAAGGAGTGGAACAACATGAAATTCTTGTCCGGCAAATCATATTTTGACAATATTTCTAAATTTTCTTTGAATGTTCGACAAACTCTATTTAATTCTGTAGGATTTTTTGACTTCACTGATTCACAGTTCAATAATTTTTCATAAAAAATGGTAGCGATAACCCTCTTTTTATCATAATAAGATTTTAAAGTGTTGTATGCTATTAAATAGTTCTCATCACACAATGGATAATTTTTAATTAAATTAAATGCATGACCACTAACACTTGATAAGAGGTAATGAAATTTCTCGACAGCGGGGATGTCTTTGTTGTGAATCAAGGAGTCAAAAATCTGTATGAACGATACCCAATGTTCAATTTTGGAGTCAAAAGGTACGATATTTATTTTGGGTAATCGAACACCTACACTAAAATTATTACTGGCACTATTATTTAGAATAGCAGGCTTAAGTTCTTCACTTTTTTCCGTTAAACGTAATTTAATTGATTTCACTAGTTTTTCAAACTGTGAAGACACTTCTAATTCATTTGTCCTCTTACCGCTGGGTAAAGAAGCGAGTAAATCAACCTGAAAAGCATGAAAATCCTTCTCGATGTTGTTCACATCTTGCATACAATAACCCTGCAAGTCGGAGTTCTGCACATATTCCAATCGAACAAATGCATAATCACGACCGACACGATTCTTGTCACAATTTTCCGACTTATCACCGCCACCCATGTTTATTCGAAAGAAAGTATATTTATATAAGAATTATTAACTTTAACGAAATAAATTCTCGAACAAACGTGAGGGAAATAGGTTATGTTATTTTAATCTGACAAGTACTATGACAGCAAAACGTCACTGACAATTACGATGCGTTCCGAAACTATTCACTTCGACAATTATGACATTTGTCTGTCTATCACTTTTGAACGATTTACGATATGAATGAGTAAATTCCTAAACGTGTAAACGGAACGGAAAAACGCCCTAGCCAAGTGTGTTCTATGCTTACCCTCGAATGTTTTTATCAAATTTGCAACGACTAAATTTTTACGAGAAATGATATTGAATATGCGAAAATGATACGAAATAACGCGAAAATAACCACGGGCACTTTACAAATTAATCCGGCTCGAAGGACCATAAAAATGTATGATTATTTCTTCGATAAAAGCGGACTGTAATTTTTTTATAATTTAAGTTTTAAAGTTCAAAGTTTTCACGAAACGAAAAGGAATGTGGAACTTGGTGTGGAAGGCTTATCAGCTGTATGAAACACGTACCTTTGTGATCTGCAGAAGATAGCGCAGATCTCGGCTGTAGCGGCTGGTATAGGCTCCTCACCGTTGGCTCGTTCAAACTTACCTTCGGCAAAGGTTTACCGTTAACCAGCTCCAGCGAGATGCAAAGACTCGTGCTTCCTCCAACGGATCTGCCTTCTTCGATGTTCACACACAGTTGTAAGCAAAGATTTTATACGATAATCAACTGCTCGATACGAAAGATTTGAATACTTTGAATTTACGAAAAAAGAGTACGTGCTATCGCACCGAAAGATTAATGACAACTCATTGAACGTTTTTTTTTTTTTAAGTTCAAGACAAGTATGTTGCCAGGCGAAATTATCCAAAACCATGGAACAATTCTAAACATTTAAAGTTTCTCCCTTGATCTGAGATTAACCTGGAGCAACGTCCACGTCGAGAAATAAAGCGACGGAGAGCTGCCAGATATGCTTCAGACGTGAGCTCGGAAACGAGTTCGAAATGTATTGCCTTGGTGGCAGTACACACGAAAACGCAAATATACGATTTGTATGTACGCAGACCACGACCGCGAGCCATACTAATATCGAAGGGACCCGCGTAGTCTACCGCCGAGGACGAGAAAGGTTTAATTTGGTTTATTCGAAACGACGGTAAATTACCCATCATAGGAGGCGAAGCCACCTTGGGTCGAGAACGAAAGCATTTCATGCAGGATGAAATCACTGAATTTATTGCCCGTTTAGCTGATAAAATCCAAAATTCTTGGGCTAGTAAATTCTGCAAAGTTTGCAATCCAGGGTGCATAAACCGGTGATGATAATCCTGAATTATTAACGTCGTCAGCCTATGCTCACGAGGCAATAAGAGCGGATGTTTAACATCGAATGTTAAATTCCCTTTGGAAAGGCGACCGCCCACCCTTAACAACCCAAGCTCATCCAAAAATGGCGACAATTTTCGCAAAGGTTTTGGTAAAGGGTGTGGTGACTTATCTATCGACAAGCAACGAATTTCCGAGGCGAAAACTTGTTCTTGAACGTGTTTTACAAGAAAATGCATAACCCTTAGGATTTCATCAGACGATAAATTTGGTTCGATATTTTTCGAAGTTCGGTGTTGCAAATTGTGAATATATCGAAAACAATAGGCGAGAATATGCAATACGCGCTGCAAAGACGAGAATCTATTTAAGATATTGTCTATGAAAGCTACATTGGAGGCTGTGAACAGACTATAAATTTTCTGCTCATTCGAAGCGGACTGATCAGGAAGGATCTCCGATTGCGGCCATGACTCTTGAGGATTAGACAACCAGATCGGCCCCGCCCACCATAGCGGATGCTGGATTAAATCAGCTGGAAGTAAGCCGCGGGAACCGCAGTCTGCAGGATTGTCCGAACCAGCAACGTGCTTCCAACAGTCAGGGCGCACATTCTCCTGTATGTGTGTAACCCTATTGGCTACGAAGGTTTTCCACTTTGATGGACATGAACGAATCCAAGTCAGAGTGACAGTGGAATCTGACCACGCATAGATATCGTCAAACATGTGAAAATCTTTCAAAGCTTCTCGAAACGACATGACCAAGTCCGACAGTAAGACAGCAGCTAGCAACTCCAACCTTGGTACTGAGCATTTACGGAGAGGAGCCACTTTGGATTTAGCGCAGCACAGGCGCACGACAATAGAACCGTCATTCTGAACGACACGACAATAAATGACAGCACAATAACCCTTCTCCGAAGCGTCACAGAAACCGTGGAGTTGTAGTGATGTAAACGATACAATCATTCTCCGAGGAATGGACAACGAACTCAAATCCGACAGTTGTGATTTGAACTTACGCCATTCTTGAGTAATGGTGATGGGAGCTTCGGTATCCCAATCGACACCAGAGACCCACAGAAGTTGTATTAAATATTTTGCAAAGAATACAACTGGGGATAATAGACCCAGAGGATCAAAGATACGAGCGATGTCCGAGAGAATTGACCGCTTCGTACAACGACAATCATTTAACAATGTTTTAAATGTGAAATTATCTTCATGTGGAAGCCACGACAGACCGAGAATTTTTAACGACAAATCATGAACATCTTCGAAATTATGAAGTTGCTCAGAATAAAGCTCCGAACCTGGCAAGCTTTCTAGAAATTCAGGACTATTGGAAGTCCATTTACGCAAGTGGAGCTGAGCAGACGACAAGATTTCCACCAGCTGTTTACGTAACACCAACGCATTTTCGACCGAGTCTGCACCTGACACGATGTCATCGACATACGCATCCCTTCCCAACACTGCAGCACCATGAGGAGCACGAGACGAGAACTCCTTCGCCAACTTGGATATGCACCAGAGCGCCTGATAAGGAGCACAAGAAACACCGTAAGTCACTGTGAGCAAGCGATAATCTTTCACAGGGTCATCAGCTGATGGCCGCCAGAGGATGCGCTGATAATCACAGTCTTCGAGATCGACAAGGAACTGACGGTACATCTGCTTGATGTCTCCGGTGAACACTATAGCATGCCAACGAAATCTAACTAGCAAGTCGAATATATTATTTTGCAGTTTAGGGCCTGGCAGCAATGTGTCATTCAGAGATTTCCCTGCAGAATCCTTTGCACTAGCGTCATATACAGACCGAAGAGGGGTGGTGACAGAGTGGGGGCGTAAAATTCCATGATGTGGTACATAATAAAAGCGACCTTCACACGACAAAGGAGGGTCAACTTCCTCCATGTGACCAGACTCCAAATAGTCATTCATGAAATTGACATAAGCTGTCCGAAAGTGAGGATTTAATTTAAACTTCCTCTCTAGATTTAAGAAACGCTTGAGAGCAATCTCCCGAGAGTTTGAAAACCTGGGTTTGTCCTGAGGGTCGACGAAGGTTAAGGGTACTACCATCCTGCCCTCAGAATTACGATGATATGAAGTTTCTATTTGCTTTTCGCACGACAATTCCGATTTCGATAATATTACTTGTTTCGGAGAATCAACACTTTCCAACTCCCAGAAGCGCTTGATATTATTGTCCAACGAGAGACACGACACGAGAAAGCACTCCTTACTGGGACCCTTACGACCGCGAGAACGATATGTGTTAATATCAGCTGAGCATTCGCCCATCACTATCCAGCCGAAAACAGTGCTGACAGCAATAGGTTGATCTTCATTACCCTTGACAATACCAGGTTGAAGCGCTGCAGCGAAAATCTTGACATTAACTAGCATGTCAATTGGTCCAGATTTATCGAAAGTTGGATCAGCAAGGTCTAAATCCTTAAGATGCCTCCAGGATGAGACATCAAGTGGTTCTGCTGGCATATCAGCACATATTTTAGGAAGCACAAATGCTTCAAACGAAAAGCTGCATGAGAAATCACCATTCGAAGGGAATATCTCACAATCAATAACTCCAACAGCATTAGTTGATGTTTGGCCGATGCCATTCACCGAGTCCAATCTATTCTTTATTGGTATTCCAAGTGTCTTTGCACATTTCAAAGTCATAAAATTGCAAGCACTGGCATTATCTATAAGCATTCGAATGGGTACCAATTTATTAAATTTATTTTTAACTAATACAATAGCTGTTGAGAACAAGGCTTGTGAATTTAAGTTTGGAACAGCCAATGTAACTTGAGTACTAGGTGAACTTGTAGGCTCCACCTCATTGCTTTTATCAAAATGTAATAAAGTATGGTGTTTGTTTTTACAAGTACCACAGGATACCAAAGATTTGCAATTTTTTACCGAATGAGATGGACGACAACAATTAATGCACAATTTTTTCTCCTTCACCTGAGTGAATCTATCATATGGAGACAATTTTAAAAACTTTGTACACTGTTCTAATTTATGACCTGGAGCCGCACATATGGCACAGGTACTCAAAGGTGGCACGACAAATGATGATGATGATTTAGGCTTAATATTCTTTGCCGGCTTACCAAGGTCCTCAGATATCACACCCATAGAGTTTTGCAATGCTTGACCACGCTTTTCAATAAAAGAAATCAAATTGTCATACAGTGGTATTTCAGCATTTGAGTGCAGTTGCAATTCGAAGGCTTCTTTTGTGGCCACATCCAACTTTGACCACAACGAGTGGAACAACATGAAATTCTTGTCCGGCAAATCATATTTTGACAATATTTCTAAATTTTCTTTGAATGTTCGACAAACTCTATTTAATTCTATAGGATTTTTTGACTTCACTGATTCACAGTTCAATAATTTTTCATAAAAAATGGTAGCGATAACCCTCTTTTTATCATAATAAGTTTTTAAAGTGTTATATGCTATTAAATAGTTCTCATCACACAACGGATAATTTTTAATTAAATTAAATGCATGACCACTAACACTTGTTAAGAGGTAATGAAATTTCTCAACAGCGGGGATGTCTTTGTTTATTTATTTATTTATTTATTTAAACTTTATTGCACAAAAGAAAATCTTAAAGTACAAAAGGCGAACTTAATGCCAAGGGCATTCTCTACCAGTCAACCTTAAGGCAAAGCAGAGAAGGAGTGGGCGGTGCTATCTTGGGTATGTAACAAGTAAACTGAAATAATATTAACAACAAACACATGACTCACTATAAAAATATATATATATATTTATCACATTATAAAATATATTATAAATATTTATATACATACATATAACCTACATACATACAATAAAAAAAAACATAATATATATATATATATATAAAGACGAAACGTATTAAACTTAGGTACATACTAATTGTTTAATCTGCGAGCGAAGAAAGCACGAACAGACTTCTTAAATGCATACTTGCTGGGAGAAGTTTTAACATCCCGGGGAAGACTGTTCCAGAGTCGAGCCACCTGGACGGAAAAGGAACTGGACATAAAACTAGTGTGATGGAGAGGGATGGCAAGAGATAAATTTCCAGAAGAGCGGAGTTGACGGTCACGAGACACGCCATAATATTGAAAGAGAGACTTAAGGTATTCGGGAGAGTGCGGATCATGTAAAATGGAAAAAAGAGTGCAGAGCATTCGACAATTACGTCGTTGACGGATGGGTAACCAGCCAAGCTGAGAACGAAAAGATGACACATGATCATATTTACGGAGACAGTATATGAAACGGATACAGTTATTAAGTAAGCGATCCAACTTATCTAGAAGTTCTCCGTTCAAGTCCGGATAACACACATCACCGTAATCGATTATGGGTAAAATTAATGTAGTAACTAGTAATATTTTGGTCTTAATGGGCAAAAAGTGCTTGAGCTTATTAAGATAGTGAAGAGAACCCATGACCTTACGACTAATTTCAGCAACCTGCGCTCTCCAACTCAAAGTGCTGTCTACAATAATACCAAGATCCTTAACATTTTGGCTGAACGGAATAAGAGTGCCATTGAAACTCACCGGCGTAACTATACTAAGGTCAAGCTTTGAAAGTTGTCTACTACTACCACATACAATGGCCTGGCACTTTGCCGGATTTACAAACAAACCAAATCTATCAGACCACTGTTGTATATGAAATAGATCCAGGTTTAGCCTGTCAATAGCAGTCGGTAAGTCAGCAACCGTAGATTGGTCATATAGTTGTAAGTCGTCGGCATACAGATGGTACGAACAGCGGAGATCAGGCGTTAAAAAGTTGATAAAAGTTGAGAATAAAAGCGGGGAAAGTATTCCACCCTGAGGCACGCCAGTGGCAAGATCGCACCAGTCAGAGAAGGACCGATCCACTCGAACTGCTTGTTGGCGACCTCCTAGATAGGCTGAGAACCAGTTAAGGGTCGAATGAGACACGTTTAGATGCTTCAGAAGGGCAAGGAGGATGTCATGGTCAACGGTGTTAAATGCATTGGAGAAATCAATTAAAACAAGTATTGTGACCATTTGATCCTCCATGCCACGACGAATATCTTCAGTCACCTTCAGAAGTGCGGTACTGGTGCTATGACCCGGTCTAAACCCGGACTGGAAGGGGCTCAAGAGGTTATGCTCGTGAACAAAACGTGAAAGTTGCTTATGTACCACCGCTTCAGCAATCTTCGATAGGAAAGGAAGGATCGATATGGGCCTAAAGTTATTTAAGGATGTCGGGTTCGAAATTTTGGGCAGGGGTAGAACAAACGCTTTACGCCAAAGTGATGGGAATTCGCCGTTGGCCAGTGAAGAGTTGATAATATCAGTTATCGCTGGGAGCACACAATCGAGGACTGATACAATCATGTGACGTCCAATGTCATCACAACCTACGGCCTTTGATTTTATGGCTTTAATTATGGATTTGATATCCGAAATAGAAATGGGACAAAAAGAGAAACTGTCGGCGACAGAAGAAGGGAGGGACGAAATTTCGGAGATGGTAGTAGCCTTAGTTTGCTTGGTAACAGAAAGAGCGGAAGAGAAATGTCTGTTTAAATCGTTCAGAGAAAAGGAAGTGCCATTGAAACCATTAGTATGTTTACCCAGGCCAAGTGATTTTAGGAATTTCCAGACATCGGCCATAGAAGAAGATGAAATATTTTGATGTATAAATCGACGCTTCGCTGCACGCACCATCTGATTACAACGATTACGGGCTCTCTTGAAGAGTCCCCAGTTCACGTCAGTACGATCACGCTTAAAAAGTCTGAACGCGCGATCCCTGCGTCGCATAGCCATCCGTACGCCCTCCGTCATCCACGCGGCTGGTGGTCGCCTAATACGGACGGTGTGTACGGGTGCGTGCTTATCAAATAACTTAAGGATTTCGGCATTAAACTGAGACACTTTAGTATCGGTTGAAGAGGATGAGAGCACAGGTGACCAATCAATAGTTGCAGCATCACTAATGAGAGATGCAGTATCAATTTTAGAAAAACTACGCATATGAATCTACGCTTTGTTGTGAATCAAGGAGTCAAAAATCTGTATGAACGACACCCAATGTTCAATTTTGGAGTCAAAAGGTACGATATTTATTTTGGGTAATCGAACACCTACACTAAAATTATTACTGGCACTATTATTTAGAACAGCAGGCTTAAGGTCTACACTTTTTTCCGTTAAACGTAATTTAATTGATTTCACTAGTTTTTCAAACTGTGACGACACTTCTAACTCATTTGTCCTTTTACCGCTGGGTAAAGAAGCGAGTAAATCAACCTGAAAAGCATGAAAATCCTTCTCGATGTTGTTCACATCTTGCATACAATAACCCTGCAAGTCGGAGTTCTGTATATATTCTAATCTAACAAATGCATAATCGCGACCAACACGATTCTTGTCACAATTTTCCGACTTATCACCGCCACCCATGTTTATTCGAAAGAAAGTATATTTATATACGGATTAATAACTTTAACGAAATTAAATTAAATTAAATTCTCGAACAAACGTGAGAGGAATAGGTTATTTTTAATTTGACAACTACTATGACAGCAAAACGTCACTGACAATTACGATGCGTTCAGAAACTATTAACTTTGACAATTATGACAGTTGTCTATCACTTATGAACGATTTACGATATGAGTGTGTAAATTCCTAAACGTGTAAACGGAACGGAAAAACGCCCTAGCCAAGTGTGTTCTATGCTTACCCTCGAATGTTTTTATTAAATTTGCAACGACAACATTTTTACGAGAAATGATGTTTAATATGCGAAAATGATACGAAATAACGCGAAAATAACCACGGGCACTTTACAAATTAATCCGGTTCGAAGGACCATACAAATGTATGATTATTTCTTCGATATAAACGGACTGTATTTTTTTATAATTTAAGTTTTAAAGTTCAAAGTTTTAACGAAACGAAAAAATATGTGGAACTTGGTGTGGAAGGCTTATCAGCTGTAAGAAACACGTACCTTTGTGATCTGCAGAAGATAGCGCAGATCTCGGCTGTAGCGGCTGGTACAGGTTCCTCACCGTTGGCTCGTTCAAACTTACCTTCGGCAAAGGTTTACCGTTAACCAGCTCCAGCGAGATGCAAAGACTCGTGCTTCCCCCAACGGATCTGCCTTCTTCGACGTTCACACACAGTTGAAAGCAAAGATTTTATACGATAATCAACTGCTCGATACGAAAGATTTGAATACTTTGAATTTACGAGAAAAGAGTACGTGCTATCGCACCGAAATATTTATGACAACTCATTGAACGTTTTTTTTTTTTTTTTAAGTTCAAGGCAAGTATGTTGCCAGGCGAAATTATCTAAAACCATGGAACTACTAGAAATGTAAAGACCTGAAAAACTGTTGACAAATTACTGGTTTTTTACTCTGCAATCGACGTCAAATTCTTTGTAGCGATCGAAGTGGCCGAACGGTTGCTTGTAAATAATGGTATACATATCGAACTACTTATTTCTGGTAGCTACCTACAATCAAAAGCCTTATTTTGTATATGAAAATGCTCAAAAATATGTCCCAGTGCACTCTAATTCTGTGTAATAAGAATGTCGTAACATATTTATAAGAGGATTCTTTCGATATATATTTTTGCACTTTACTAAATCATTTCCAATTCGAACCGTAATAGAAACTTATGCATTTTTATATCCATTTGTCTTTAAAAATCTATATTTACATAAACCGCAAAAAAATCGAGGGAGAAATAAATTGAAGTATACTTATCTTTAAATGTACAAAATACTTCATTCTCGCTATTTGGAACAGCTGATCGAGGACCGCCATCTTACCGAACAGAATAATTTTCTATGTTAACTGTATGCCTTTATTAGAACACAGCTGATCAAAAGCCGCCATCTTGCCGAGCAAAATTCAGTGATGGAATAAGACATTACGAAAGTTAACGGTTCTGGAACATATTGGCCACATGATTCTTAATTTATGAGAATAAAGTTCTTAAACCATATTCTTAAGAACCAATAGCCACCTGTCGGCTTGTGTTCGTCTAACAAGATAATTAAAGTTTTAGAGCCCTTAACACGATCGCCTCCAGTACTGTTTCACTAAGCGCTAATACTATGCCGATCAAAATTATCTGATAGAATTTCTATGCCAGTGACACATCACTTGTGTCAAAAACGTTCGTATTTCTATAGCACTGGCATAGGAGGAAGAACTTGATTTATGCTAGTGGCATAAGAATAAGGTTACTCTGATCACGTATGTGTGTCACTGGCATAGGAATCAGATTTTGTTGGTCACACACGCTGTGTCACCGGCGTCGAACGTGTTAACTTTCATATATCCACAGAACAAATTTGTAACCTAACTAATACAAAAAATCTGTATGCCGCCTCGCGCACAATTTCTCGATGAGACTTCTCGCGTGATAGCCCCTGTAGACTCACGCGAGGAGTGTAAGTGTAGATGCCTTCTCGCGTGAGTCTGTATCATCTAATAGAAATTGACTGTGAATCGTTTGATTGCCCCTAGGTTCGCTGGTGCTGTACGGAGCGCTGTGGCTGCAGCTCACCATGTTCGAGACGGCGCGCTACCTGCTGCCGCTGGCCGCCGTCACCTTCGTGTCCGGTCACCAGCTGCTGCGTCGCCTCGCGCAGTACAAGCGCTAGCCCACCCACCACACGTCAATACTCGTAACTCATCCGTTGTGACTCATTCACCCTCAATTTAACACGTTCGCCTCCGGTACTATTTCACTGAGTGCTAATCGAAACTATCTCATAGAACACCTATGCCAGTGACACGACACGCATGTGTGTCCGCAAATATTGTAATCCTATGCCGGCGACACAGTACTAGTGTTAAATATGTTCGTATTTCTTACTCGTATGGCACTGGCATAGGAGTAAGAACTTTATTTATGCTATATTGATTGAATCTGCTTGCGACCACGGGTAGGATATAATTAAACGTAAGTTTACGTGATTAAGACCAGTTTCTCTTTAAAATATGGTTGATTTATGCTATTGGCATAAAAATAAGATTACTTTGATCACGTATGTGTGTCACTGACATAGAAGTCAGATTTTGTTGATCACAGACGCTGTGTCTCCGGCGTCGAACGTGTTAACCCTTAAATGCATATTGACATATATATGCATCATGTATTTTTGACTTCATTGACAGCATGTCAGAATTCAAATTTGAATAAATCTTTGTCAAGATCATGCATTTAAGGGTTAAATAAAGCCTCGACCGGATAAGGCAATAAAGTTAAATTCAATTTCAGTTTTGTAATTTTTTTGACGTGGCGTGTGAGTAACACTTCGGAGCCTAATACCGCTGCGTCCGGGATAGAGGCACTAGAACATTTACTAATGACATCTCTAAAGACTAGTTCATTCTTTGTATAACTTAGTATAGACTTAATAAGACAAAGACTATTCATAAAAATAAAATGAGTCGTCAGAAAACAATCGGGCAATACCCAAATTTACCGATCGAGATTCTACGCATAATGAACATCATGTCAGTGGTTCAATAATCTCAATATTGCCTATCAATTTGTCTTGAATATATCTAAACTAGATCATTCGTTTGTACCATGAAGCCTAATCTGTCTGCTCTAATTTGCGTCCTAAACAAATACGCACCGGATATTATTTGATTGCAGGAAAGTAAACCAGATCGCAGCTAATGCTTTCAGTATTTCCGTAAACAAACGATAACTGAGATGCCTAAACTGTCTGAAACAATGTAGCCAACAGCTGATGGTTAAAGTAGGTAGCGTTTTACATTGTATTGTAGTTACTATGAAACACGAAAGTCTGACAGCCAGATAGCCACATTATATTTATTTGTCGTGTGTATGTGCAATCACTTTGCTTTATCATTTTATTGAGCAATCTGTAGATGCTCTACCTTTTTTTACAAAATTATTAATTAAAAGCGTGTGGATCGAGTTCCCTTCTAATTTAAGTTTATGTCATTCCTCATTCCCAGAGGCATATTTCATTCCTCAAAAATATAGCAATGAAGTATGCTTCCGGGTTCTGATAATTATAGATTTTATAATAATAAAGATGTTGGTTCTTTTAACATTGTTTTATTTGTAACAAACTATCCTACGCTTACCAAATTTTACATTACATATTTCCACTTTGATGTCTACGAGATCAGATTGAACAGACAGAAAAGCCATTCTAGAGAGGTTATTGACCCGGGTCATTGGCTTGTTTGCAAAAGCTGTTACCCCCCACGGAGGCCCCTACAGTCACTTCTATGTACACTGAAGACACGTATTACGTATTGAGTAAATTGATAACAAGTGCCTTTTTTTAGTCCCAGTGTGACAACAAATGGGAATAACCAATTTAGATCTTGGTTGTTATGTTATCCTAGCAATTAATACTTCTGAAAAATAAACCTCATATAACCCGTCAACCTTCAAGTCAAGGGTGAATCCTTCTGGGCAAACTCGCTCCATTGTAGGCCACGTCTCTGCCCTTGGCTAATCTGTGGGTCTGTGGCCATGAGTATGCCTATTTCAAATTAAAAAAAAACCTGCAAATAAATATGGACAATAAATTGCCAAAAAAATCCCTCTTTTATTAGAGTTAATTTAGCCTTAAATTGACAGTAAAAGAGTTGGTCAGTGTGACCGTCCCTTGTATCGTATTCACTCCTGCTTCACGACCCAAATGTTACACGGTATAAGTCTGTGTAGATTTATAGAAAAGTGAACCATTTCTTTATTTAAAATAAAATCCCTTTTTTAATAATTTTCAATATATAAGTCAAGATTGTTTACCCTAATCCTAAATGATATTTTTGCAAAACGTGATACGGTCACGTAACTCTGCATAGGTACCCACAATTAGGACTAACGTGGGCCGAATTCCAGTAGTCTATTTCTGAACACCGCTACATGGAGTTAGATACATGGGAGTTAGTTTGGTTTGTTAAGGTTAAATGGTTTCGTTTCGGTAGAATAATGAAATGCAATTTGAAATCATTAAAAGCTACATTTATTTATCATTATTATCACACGTTACCGATTCTAAGAATTGCGTTAAGAACTTAATTTAAACGAATTATTAAAAAAAAGTACAAAATGCAGGAAATAAAGTTCATCTTAATTATATCTTATTCTTATATACTAATATACGCTCTGTCCACCAGGTACTTACAATAAAGGTCACTTAATGTCAATAATATTCTATGAGATGTCAAGAGGAATTTATGAAAAACTATTTTCACATAGCAATACCCATACCGGCTCCACCGGTAGATATCTTATCAACTTGCTTCGATTTTATATTATTGGAACAAATAATACTGTCAGTCCACTCACTCACACACACTCATGTTCAGCGATGGAAAAAACATTCATTAAATCATAAAATACATAATTGATAATTTTTAAGAATGTGCGTTTTATCCAAGGGCCTTATTCATATAAATAAGTACATACTTTCATGCAGGAAGTACTCAAGACTTCTAGATTAAATAATTACAATTTTCATATAAAACGGCCCCTTTGACATTGCCTTTAAGAGTAGTGTGCAAGGTATGTTACTAGAAATAATAGTCAACACTCAGAACTCCGCGTCTAGTGTGAACACGTTGTCCATGCGGTTGGCCATGACGCCCCACTTCTGGTACTCTCCCACTTTCTTCTCGAAGAAGTTGGTCTTTCCTTCCAGTGAAATCAGGTTCATGAAGTCGAAGGGATTCTTCGTGTTGTAATGCTGGAAATACACGAATACATCAGAATATTGTAAGAAGGAAGTCTTATGATGTAGTAAATATGAAGACTAAAATTTTATGTCTTTATAAACTCTCCTACCCTATTCCCATTTCTAATGATTGTGTCTGTTGTGTCACTTGTTTCCCACAACTGGACAAAGAAATCGATGGGGGGGGGGGGGGGGGGTAATTTCCGATATCGTATTAGGAGCATTACAGTCATGAGCTGTCCTGTATGATCATCTGTTTTATGTTTATCAGCATATTTTTTGTTTATTAAGTTGAGCATTCACTTGTTAGCCTAATAAACGTAGTTCCGTGGAATGCTCACTATACAGGGTGGAAACAGATTTTGGGTCAGTGAGGGCAGCTACCAGATCCCGTGTAGCTACACGAAAATGGTCTTAGAAGACCTTCCCGCGATTTTCAATTAAAGAAGATTAGCGTTTTCAGATTTTGGAAAAAGTATACAGGGTGCTAGGAAATGGTCATTTTTGAGAAACTTTTTTTTTTATGCCAATCGATCCTGTTTCTGTTCAGGATCAAAAGCTTGTATGGGACCAAAAAAAAATTTTCGGCTAGAAAAGCCACAAATCGAGATTTTAAATTCTCATACAAATTGTATGAAAATTAAAAAAATTTTTTCTCCCTTATTTTTTTATACCTATCGATTCCATTCCTACCCAGTACCAATAGTTTCCTACGGGTCAACTTATGGCAATGTACAAAAAATCCAAAATTTCAAGAAAACCGTTTTCATACTTTTACTATGGAAAAAAAAGTGAAACCTTAATTACTTTATCTGTCACGATAATTAGTCGTCCTATGCTAAATGATAATAATAATACTGTATGAAATCATTAGGAACATTAATTAGCGTCACAGATAATGTAATTAATTTTCACTTTTTTCCCATAGTAAGTGTATGAAAACAGTTTATTTTTTATTTTTGTTTTTTTTACGTTGCCGTAAGTTGACCCCTGGGAAACTATTGGTACTGGATAGGAATGGAATCGATTGGCATAAAAAAAATAAGCGTGAAAAAATAATTTTAATTTTCATACAATTTGTATGGGAATTTTAAATCCCGATTTGCGGCTTTTCTAGCCGAAAAATTTTTTTTGGTCCCATACAAGCTTTTGATCCTGAACAGAAACAGGATCGATTGGCATCAAAAAAAAAGTTTCTCAAAAATGACCATTTCCTCGCACCCTGTATACTTTTACCAAAATCTGAAAACGCTAATCTTCTTTAATTGAAAATCGCGGGAAGGTCTTCTAAGACCATTTTCACGTAGCTACACGGGATCTGATAGCTGCCCTCACTGACCCAAAATCTTTTTCCACCCTGTATAGCACTGGAGTCGAGTGTCTTCTCCCTTGCTATGCTGACTAATGACTAAGTAGACCAAATTTTGCATTGACATCCCGCATGTGTAAACACATACCCAGAACACAATTCCAGTATTTACCTTTTCCCCGATAAGGTCCATCAGCAGCCTGTCAGCGACAAACTCAATATAGTCGGACATGAGGTCGCAGTTCATGCCGAGCAGCCGCACGGGCAGCGCGTCGGTGAGGAACTCCTGCTCGATGACCACCGCGTCCTTGATGATGTGCAGCACGCGCGCCTTGCTCGGCTTCTGCACCAGGTGCTTGAACATCAGGCAGGCGAAGTCGGTGTGGAGGCCCTGGGGAAAAACATGTTAATGATATTAAGAGATTGCTCTTTAGCGTTAGCTGTTTAAGTCTTTCAAATGTGTACCTTTATTATTTGTTTTTGAGGTGCAATAAAGAGGTATTGTATTGATCTATTGCTTATACCTTGGCATAAGATTGATTGAGATTTATTAGATACTCCTTATTTAAACCGATTTGAAAGTATGCTTTGTTTGATTAAGTAACAATAAAAATATAAAGCACATGTAGTCCTATTACTGCTTTAACAGGCTTTAAGTATGTATTATGTTAATCGATAATGAATCTAATTTTCACGATGATTAAATTGATTCTGCTTAAACCTGATTTGTGCAGAGAGTAATAAGATGTGTTTTGTAATAAAAGCATAATAAAATAAGACAGTCAAGTTCTGTTGTTATAAGACCAAGTATGTTCTTACAATAACTTGTAAGCATCTGAGCAAACTAAATGTATGTTACACCTTCATTTCAGATAATATTCCTATACAAAGAACATTTTATTCGACACTTATAATTAAATACATTAGGCACCTTCATTTCTGTACAAAATGAAACCATCTAGCAGGTTCCCAGCAAGTGTTGTACCTATTTGGTTCAGGAACAGTTGGAACCTGTTTACAAAATACCTATTACTTGGCTGTGAGCTATTTTTCTACTGATAAGCATATCTTCAAAAGCTTTTATACAGTTATCAGTGGAATGTATGACTGTAACCCTTATACAAGATAACCCATACGTGACCACTTCAACATATTGATTAATGACCCAATTTTAGCTAGCTAGATTTTAGACTTCCATCTTGTTTCTGAATTTAATGCTGTATTGTATCCAGAATTTCATTGTAAGGAAAATGATGAAATGGCACATGATTTGGTGGGTCAGTATGTTGCCAAGAGATAGACATCCCCTCTTTTACCATGTTAAGTTTATAGAAGAACGAATGGTCTATATTGCCGCGAGATTCACATTCGAACATTCACTTTAATAATGCACTAACCATACTGGTAACTTTTTCATGTATTTATGACTACATAGTCTATATAAACAGTTTCTACAATGTGACTGGTCTAACACCAATTTATATGGAAAATCTATTAACTGAAAGGAAGATATATTATGTCTACAAACCTCATCTCTAGAAATAAGCTCATTGCTGAAGGTCAAGCCCGGCATGAGCCCTCTCTTCTTCAGCCAGAAGATGGAGGCAAAGCTACCGGAGAAGAAGATGCCTTCAACTGCGGCAAAGGCTACTATTCTCTCTCCAAAGGTCGCAGTCTTGCTTCCAATCCACTGTAGAGCCCAATCTGCCTTCTTTTTGATGCAAGGCAAGGTCTCTATGGCATTGAACAGAAAATCTCTGAAAGATAATTGATTGATTATGTTATGCAAATGTAGGTGAATAACAGAAAACACAATGAATCTGGTTTGTAATTATCCTAGTCATTTGCTAATTAAATATGGACTACTCTTGCATAGAAATAATGAGAATAATGACTCATCCACTTTTAATTAGTTTCACATGACAGATCATGTGGAACTGATAGTAATATCCATGAAAACACATTTAGTTGATGAGTAGCATTAATAAGTAATGAAAAAAATTGCAAATATTAAAATTAGTAACACACCTTTCTTTGGGATCTCTGATGTATGTGTCAATCAACAAAGAATACATTTCAGAATGAACATTTTCCATTGCAATCTGGAAACCATAGAAACACCGGGCTTCTGTGACCTGCACCTCCTGTGAGAAGCGCTCCACGAGGTTCTCATTCACAATCCCATCTGACGCAGCAAAGAATGCCAGAACATGCTTGATGAAGTGTCTTTCACTGTCCTTTAGGTTCTCCCAGTCGTGCATGTCCTACAATTGGCGATGGTATGTTTAGTAAAATAATCAACAGCCAACATCAAACTAAAATATTTGGTTATTATTACTAAGAAATTACTTGTTGTGCAATAATGTTACTTTTTGGGACTAGTAAAAAAAAAACGAAAATAACTAAACATAATTGTTGATTTTATAGGGACTTTAATATTAAAAAATTTTAACTACCTTTGAGAGATCCACTTCTTCCACGGTCCAGAAGGACGCCTCAGCTTTTTTGTACATTTGCCAAATATCATTGTACTGAATGGGAAAGATAACAAATCTACGCGGGTTTTCGCGCAGGAGGGGCTCCAGCTGAGGGTCGAAAACGGGAGCGTCTTCTGTTTTTTCAATATCCATTTTATCCGATTTCTCCTCTTTTACGTTTCCGTTTTGTGCTGCGAGAACGTTACTTTTTATGGGTGACTAAAAGAAATAATTAGTATGTTAATTTATGAATCAAGAGTATCAAGACAAGCGTGATGTTTAAGATAAGGTTAGAAAGTCAATAGAAAATACCTTGATATGCACGTTGTTGATTCCATTGTGAAGATTTTCCTTGTCGTTGATTAGAGACATGTTGCTGTATTAGTAAAACTGCAGGTATATTAATGAAACAAATGGAGTTTTATTTCGCAACACAAATATCGTCCGATACAGTACAATTTTCAACGCACACTAAAGTCAGAAAGCCAATAGTAATGAAGACTGAAGTCATGAATTACCGCTAGAATTTTCCACAACAGCTCGTATTTACGTTTATGAATACCCCAAACGGCGCGAAATTATCCGTACGGTCCAAACAGTACTTATAGACTTTCATGCAATGCTGTCACTGTTGTAACATGGTTGTAACATATTAAATAAAGTCAAATTTTGCAACCATAATCTTATCGTTATAATGTAAAGTAATTTTTTTTTATTATTTACTGAAAAAATTGCTAGAATTATGTTATTTTCTTTCTGTTATCTTGATTATGTTTTTGCGACGAACTGTACTAGTATAATTTGGAACAAAGTAAAAATATATCAACGAACCATTCACCATTGAGCCAAAAAACGCGGGAAAGATCTTCAGCACAATACTTTTAACTGAAATATTAACATACATATGATTTAACTGTATTTATTTGTATTTAAAATACTTTGCTGTGATATAAGGCTACATTTTAATCAAAGTTAATGTAATTGAATCTCATATTGCATTTAATAAGTTGTGTCATTGATTAGATTGGATTTAGACGATTTCCTGTTGGTCAGCTGTTTGCCCAATCACAAACATTGAAAAATTGCGGGAAATATAATCATTGTTGCAGGACTTGTAGTACTGCGTGTCGTAGTAACCCGAGTGCGAATCATTTAGAGAAGCTTCAAGCTATGCTCGGGAAAAATAAACGGTTGTACTTGTAATCAGAGAATCGTACAACATTTATTGAAGCGGAGCGGAGGATCACTCTTATTTGAACACGGATCGTGCCAGATTAATTACAGAACATAAATTTTTATCTAAGGTATGTCATAAGCATAATTAATAAGTTAAATTTAAATAAAAGTAATCAAGATGATCGTTACCTAAATATTCAACTAGTCGAGGCAGAAGCGAAGGTTGAAGTCTGCGTCGCAGTGCGTGTAGCTCACAGAACAAAGAATAACGTTTTTTCTGTTTTGTGGTGTAGCTCATAGATAGACAGTCTACATAGGGTATCAATTTATATAATCGCACTCGACCAGCTTCAGCGAGGAAGAAAATAAAACGGGTTATTCCCCTCTGGTGTCACCAGCTCGTTACCAGTGGTAACAGCTGAGAATTTCTATATGTTACTTTTAAAATACTGGAATCCGTTGGATGCGGACTGCTCACGATCGATCCTTATGGCATGTTCTGGGGGAGGCCTATGTTCAGCAGTGGACGTCTTTCAGCTGTAGGATGATGATGAAAACAATATCTTTTCACCACACTGCTCGTAAACACGCTGTTTGTCCTTCAATTTCAGAGCGCAAAACTGTGTTTTAATCTCTAGAGGTTAAAGCAATTTTTTTTTAATCTTCTGGATAGAGTATAGTTATATTCACCACACTGCTCGTAAACACGCTGTTTGTCCTTCAAAACTGTGTTTTAATCACTAGAGGTTAAAGTATTTTTTTTTATCTTCTGGATAGGTAGACTAAAGCT
Organism: Thaumatotibia leucotreta; assembly: GCA_025490895.1. Taxonomy (NCBI): domain Eukaryota; kingdom Metazoa; phylum Arthropoda; class Insecta; order Lepidoptera; family Tortricidae; genus Thaumatotibia; species Thaumatotibia leucotreta. The sequence goes on from JALPQI010010545.1 coordinate 39,483, forward strand.
GATTTGTTTATTTTTTGGAAGTTGAGGACTTGCAAATAAATACCTTCTAATTTGTTATGCTTGAGTTTTATTTCGCATGTTTCCTCGCTTTAGTGTGGTGAAAAATGTTGTGTTTCACACGGCAGCAAAGCTTGTTCAACTCTCGTGCCTTGAAACCCTCGCATCGCTCAAGATTCCATTTTATGTACCACTCGCTGCTCTCGTGGTTCAAAAAGTTCAAATTCTGGAATCTTTCGCTTGCTCGGGTTTCAATATTTGCACGAGAGTTAAACAATCACAGTAAAACAAATATAAAAGCTGGGGAAAAAATCGTTACGGAGCTACAATTTTAATTTAGCGAGTAGTAGCACTAGCAACAAACTAGTTGTAAGAGGGGAATAACCGAATAAAATTATACATGTCTGAGAAATTTTACTTCATGATTACATCGGTTTGTGTTAGGTGGAAAATAAAAATAGCAGTGATTTTAAAGTATATTTATTCTTGTTCTGAAAATATTGTAAAACGTAGCAGTTAATTGGTAATAGCTACTCACAATAAGTATGTGTCCAATTTAAATGGTGTATGGGGCGAATAAAACACACAGACATCCGTCATTATAATTTATAAAAAGTCTAAAGAACTTATCAAATATTATTGCTAGAGCAGCTATAACAAGTCTAATCTTAGCAATAGAGTCTGCGAAAAGAGAAGGTACAGTCAAAGGCAAAATAAGGTGTATATACAAATGCTCAAAAATATGTCCCAGACGTCCCAGTGCACTTTAATTCTGTGTAATAAGAACGTCGTAATATATTTATAAAGGGATTCTTTCGATACATATTTTTGCACTTGACTGTACCTGGCAGAATGGCCTTTACTCTCCGACCAAATTATAATATCATCCGTGTCATATGGAAATTGGTGATATCAACAATGGGCTGTGTATATTCTGGCAAAAAAGAGTAGAAATTAATATGACAACACTATACTGTCGTCCTTTTCAGATGAATATAGATAATACGAGACAACATGACAATGTTGCCACTTATTCATTTCTCTTTTTTTGCCACTTATTTGTTTTAACTAATAAACAAGTTTCCAACCTCCAAATACACATTTTCTCCAAAATCAACTCGATTTGCGAAAATAGAACACCAGGCGCAATACGTAAGTGAGGTGACGTGAGGCAGCATTTATAATGACAATACGGTTTGCCAAATAATAATATTAGTATGATTGATGAGAAACAATACAATTAAACTTTTCGACGCCATATCAAATACAAAAGATTTCATTCAGATAACATTAATTTAGGTAATGTAATGTAGTTCGAACCGCGTACAATTTTGATAAATTCACAAATCTAGCTACCTAAAAACTATACCAACTAAAATCAACAAATTGTGAGCTATTTTAGTGAAACGTCCCACTTTGTCGCTGCCCGTAACGAATTTTAGACAGCTAGATTATTAAGACAAGCATTGCCGTCCTTACAAGCGACAAAGGGGGTCGTTTTACTAAAATGGCTCACAATGCATGTTTTTTTAACGTAAAATTTAGTTTCATCATGACTTTCATACAGCTTAAAGAAAAATAATTATTATAGGTTGGTTGTAGCTATAGTTGCCGATTTCTAAGAATGAACATTTGACAGTTTAATAATGAGCCTTATATATATCTCGTTAAGACTATCGGAAAAATTGTGAGTCTTATCCTTATATTAATAAGGATTAATCTATAATTGACAAAAGTTCATTCTTAGAAATAAGTAACTATATTACATAGTAGTAATCGCAAAGCTAGTTAAAACTAGAGATCACAAGACATCAAATTACTGAAATATACACAGATTAAGTAATTGTTTTTACAAACTTTTCTCGTGTAGGAAGTAGATATTCAAAATATTTGAAGGAATACTCATGGACAATTTAGGAATTTCCTTTCAAGGTATTGATACATTTTTTCCATATTTTTAAGTATTCCTATACAGTTTTATATACTTCCAACATAATGAGTTAATGAGACATTTATAAATCAGTTTTCTGTGTATTTCAGAGCCCTAATAATTGTGTGAAGCCCATTTATCCTTTGTTGATAGTAAAGTTGTTTTCTAAATTAAACAACTAAGGATGAATTTGATGTATACAGTGAATCCGGTGTGGCTTGTTCTTAATACATCACTAAAATGTAATAAACTGGCAAACTAAATTGTCAGTACAAAAAAGCAGCATATTTAAAAAATATAGGCGGCTGTGGGCTGCCCATAGAAGATTTTAATTTCGCGCCTTTTTTAACTGCCTTGTTAGTTTGCCATACCAAAAAATGCCTTAATCATTATAAAATTGTGGACACCATTTATTTGGCTTTTGATAATATATTTTTAGGTCAATAACTAATTTTACAGTAATTTCCATAGTTTAAAATGTTGGTTCGGATCGGATTATGGACCAAAAATCATCGACCAGCTAAATATTTCAACACCCAAAATTAAACTGGGCGTCTATAAAAAAAATGTTTACACTAGGCGAAGATAGGTCGTTCCGGCGAAGATACGAGAGATGTCAGGGTAGTGACGGACAGCTGGGTAGTCAGTGCTACCCCAGTAAGGAAAAAGTCGGGGGCAGTTGCAGAAAATGTGGAGGCTCCTGGGGCCTATATAACAAAACTTTACAAGCGTACAATTCTACAAAATTGGTTAAGTCCGGACAGGTGCGGACCGCGGGGAGACTTCTGAGTTCTGGCTTAGTAAGGATAACGTGTGGATCGGTGCGGAAAGTATGGAGTATTTTGGTCCGATAGGGGTATGTTGGGGTAGGTGGGGATAGCCGGGAGACGCCTGGCCCGATGAGGGTGTGTGCCGGACAGACCTAGGCCATCTTGTTGACGAGCGCGAGATGCAGGTTGGCGAGCTGCGCGGTCCACTTGTCGAGGGCGGAGTACCGCGCGGCGCCGCGGCTGCCGCCTGTGAGCTCCAGCACCAGGTTTACCTGGTCGATGCGGCCGCTGATCGTACTGGAACATTACAAATACATCGTACATCATCAGCTTTTCTCACTCCACTGGCTCTCCTAGTAACTATACGTATAGTCACATTACGGCCCGGCCACGGCATTGGTCTAAGGCGACCGCGACCGCGGCGAGCGGGCGGCGAAAACGGTCTAAGCGGTGAGCATGCCACGACGACAACGCAGTTGTCTTAGCGGCATTGAGCGAATGGGACGTAATTATAGGACGCAAAATGTCATTATCAAAAGTGGCCCTTCAGTGTCTCGAAAATACACTCGCGGTTAATGAATACGGGAAATACTGGAAACATGCTGATTACAAATAATTAAAAAAATATTTATAATAAGCAGATTGTATTGGAATTTCCCTGAAGTTTTCACCCGATCCGAAAGATCCGTGCGTTTAATCTCGCCGCCCGCCGCGCCGCTGGTCGCCTTAGCCGGTCGCGCAAGTAAATTCGCGCGCGATTTAGCCCACAGCGAATTCTCGTGGCATGCTTCTTTAGCGGTCTTGATTTTGTTTAATTCGCTCGCCGCTGGTCGCCTTAGACCAATGTCGTGGCCAGGCCATTAGGAGGTAAATGCCCATAATCGCCCTGAGCAAGCGAATTTGCGATCACAGAAATATGTCCACTATACAGGGTGGTCCAAACCTTGACGTCAAAAAATTTTTTTTAGGTTCCCTACGTCATGGGCTATCGGAATATACCCCATGTATGTTAGCCGATTTTTTGTAGTTTTCAAGTTATGAATTTTTGAAAAAATTTTTTTTAGAAATTTTGGAATGAAGAAATTTATTGATAAAAAAAAAACTATTGGGTTTTTTTAATATTTTCTTTTTGTAAAAGTATTACAACAAATAAAGCATTTACTGACAAAAAAATTAGCGTTCTCTCTTTGATACAAGTAGGATAAAAAATAAAAAATTCTAAATTTTACGTTAAAAACGCACCAAAATAGCATTAATGTACGTAAATAAAAAAAATAAAACATAACTCAAGGATTTTTGGTAATGTCAAGACTGCCCTAGACCTTAAACCTTCGTAAAAGCAAAAAAAAAGTTAAACTTAATGATGAGGATTTTTCGGAGTAGTCGGTCAAATAAACTTAAAAAAACTTCAAAATTTTTAATATAAAAATAAAGTGAAATTTCGTCTGTTTTGTTGTTCTTATCAATAAACAAATACAGAAAATACCACGAAAGCTCAATTTGTGTAGTTATTCAAGTCATTTTTTACTACTTTAAAATTTTAAGTTTTTTTAAGCTTATTTGACCGACTACTCCGAAAAATCCTCATCATTAAGTATCACTTTTTTTTTGCTTTTACGAAGGCTCAAGGTCTAAGGCGGTCTTTAGAATACGAAAATTCCTTGGGATATGTTTTATTTTTTTATTTACGTACATTAATGCTATTTTGATGCGTTTTAGCGTAAAATTTTGAATTTTGTATTTTTTTATCCTACTTGTATCAAAGTGAGGACGCTAATTTTTTTGTCAGTAAATGCTTTATTTGTAGTAATACTTTTACAAAAAAACTAGTTAAAAAACCCAATCGTTTTTTTTTTATTAATAAATTTCTTCATTCCAGAATTTCTCAAAAAAATTTTTTCAAAAATTCATAACTCGAAAACTACAAAAAATCGGCTAACATACATGGGGTATATTCTGATAGCTCATGACGTGAGGAATCTAAAAAAAATTTTTTGACGTCAAGGTTTGGACCACCCTGTATATTGATTTAAACTTTCACGATTACCACTCATATTTTAACGATAACGGGTCTTAATCGCATAAACTTACGTTTTTTAATTTTATCCTGATGTTTCGGGCATGACGTCACACCCATGGTCGCAGGCAAACTGGCGAGAAAATGTATCAACACCTTCGACCCGTTTGTCTTTAAAATATGAGTGATAATCGTGAAAGTTTAAATCAATATATGGCCCGACATGCTCTTGGCTCTTGGCCGGTTTTTTTTCTAGCTGCCTCACCCAAGCGATTTGAGACAGACACCTTAAGGGTCTCACCAAACTAGTCGACGCCGTTTCGGCTAATCGCGTACGGAAAAAGCTTTATGGCAACGCAATAAGAGCGAGGACATCGTAAATCGGCTCGGCCCACGCGAAACGACGTCTTTCGACGGGAAAACGGCGTTTTGCCGTAAAGCTGTTCGCATTCGTACGACCCCGTTCGCAGCCTAACGCACACGTTCGCATTCGTAAATCTCCTAATACCGCCGTACGGTGCCAGAAAGAGTTGAACGGCTCCGATCACGGCCGAGTACCTACGATAAGGACCGGTCAGAGCTGGCGCAAGCCGTTCAGCGTCTTCGACGACCGAACATAGCTGACGACGGCTGAACAGAGCCGATGACGGCCGAAGTAGCTACTGATGCGTTTGTATTTATTCATTTGAATTATTACCCACATTAAAATCTGCTGAAAATAGATCTGACAACACGAATTAATACTGTCGTAATCATACACGTCTGTTCAAACTCAGGTTGTTACTAACAACGTAACAACTAGTCTCCAAAAATGAGATTTACGATTGCCGATCACCCGCTGTCCTATCTATCTGTTCGTCGGACTCAGCGGCTATACGCGTGCTGTCTGACGTCTCGACGGAGCACGGGAGAGCCGACCGCCGCTTTACAACTGTCGCGATAGCAAATCGCAGGCGATCGAGCGTTTCTACGGCTGTAAGGGGGGTGAGACTGCTTAACGCAGGTGTTCAACCGCGGAGACGGTCGATCGGTTAAATGCGAATAATAGTGTGGTGTAAAACACTCGGCGAAAGCCGACTCCGCGTCGACCGGTTTGGTGAGACCCTAAGTCACCGACTCGAGTGTGGCGCGACATCGTTCAATATACAGGGTGTTCCACGAGCCACTGAAAATCTTGAACGGGGTGATTTGGTAGGTTAAACTGAATAACTTTTACTATGGATCTAACCCAGAAATCTCAAAAAAAAATTGCCATGGAACACCCTGTATAACTGGAAGTCTATTATCATGAATTACAATTAGAGCCTATAAATAAAATAAATATTTTTTTAAAGAAAAAAGGTAAAAAATGCAAATTTTTAAAATGTAGGTCTTCTACTTTGTCAGCCTCTGTAGCCTAGTTCGTAGTGACCCTCCCTACGAAGCTGGAGGTTCCGGGTTCGAATCCCGGAGAGGGCATTATTTTTTATTTATCACAAATATTTGTTCCTTGGCCATAGCTGTCTATGTATTTAAGTATCTATCTATTATATCCTCCTGAGTCCCTGAGTCCGTTATAAAGGCCAAAATCATGTTATGTGTAAAGGCCGAGCACTAAAAAATAAAGTTATAAATAAAGCCCCAGAATCCGTTATAACGGTCAAAATCATGACATGTGTAAAGACCGAGCGCAAAAAACTAAAGTTATTCATAAACGCCGATTGTCCGTTATAAAGGCCTTAATGTTTCCCGCTTAAAATCAGGCGATAATGGCATGAATTTGAGAATCAATGGCTGTCGTCCAATCAGAAATAAATCTATCTCTATTTCGCAAAGAATATTGCCCAGTAAAAAAGAATATTCCGTTCAGTGCGACGTCAAAAGTCCGGCAAGATTTCACATCGCGCAGGTAGAGGTGAGTTCAATCTTATTTTTTCGCGTAAACCTGTTTGTTTTTTTCTGTCTTTTTATTTATTTAATGAGTATTTTACAAGTTTAATATAATGTAATTACTAGTTTTATTGTAAATATGATGATTGAAGTACAATTACGTGTTAAATTAATTTGACCTTTGTAAAGTCCTCTCGGGCTTTGTTCTAAGCATCATTAAGTTCTCACACTTGTTTAAAATGAGTTTTCTTTGAAATATGTAGATTAAAATTTCTTGATTAGTTATATAAGTTTACAGAAAGTTTATTACAATTGTTTTTAAAATTCTTAAGTAAAGTTACTTTATGAGGACACTATTGTGATGTGAGAAGTAGACTGATTTAAATACAACAGTTTTGTATTGAATTAGATTTTAAAAGAAAGATTTTGATGTTTCAATAACAGAACGGTTCTACGATTTTTGTTATTTTTTTATAATTATAGCATTTTGACAATCCCTTATGTTTTATTTTATTTTTCAAAGATACACCTGATTTCATACAAAATCACACATATTCGCCATATTTCTTATATAATCTTAGTCACATAAAAGCCGAGAGGCCTTTATAACGCCCAAATAATTTGTAAAATAAATTATGCTTAAAGTATACCTCTTTGGGTATATAACCAACTTTGTTCCAACAAAAATCTGAAAGACTCATTTTAAACCTTAAAATAAGCGACAGAAAGTTCAGGACTCAACACTGATAGTGTTATAAAGGACTCTCGGTTTTTATGCGAGCGTACTCGATTTTTACCCAGGACTTTACGCTGATAGTGTTATAAAGGACTCTCGGCTTTTATGCGAGTGTGCTCATTTTTTATTCAGGACTCAGGAGGATATATATATCGTTAAATAGTACCCACATCACAAGCCTTAAAATTGAGCCTACGGTTGGAATAGGTTGATTTGTGTAAGTTGTCCCAAGATATTTACTTATTTATTTATAAGATAAGTTGGTTTACTAGACTATATTTTTAAACAAATATAAAAAAGCAATCTCTATAAAACACTTGCTCTTCCAACTACATTGAAATAAAAACCAAAAAGAAATACTCACTTATCCAAAATACACGTAACCAACAAGTTCTCGACCTCCTTCTCATCTATATTCAGTTCCTTCGATATGAACGGTATGTGTATCCTCGTGTACGGCCCGATCAGTTTGATCAGAACCTGCGTGCGGATGTTTCGGAGCAAATCCTCGATGTGCTCCCGGATGAACGGGTCGTCCATGATGTTGTTCCTGGCAAAGTCAAATGATTCTTTATTCAAATTCGGATAGCAACGAATAGATATTGTCTTTTGAATGGTCTAAGTTCTGCGACCATTATATAACATGGACGTCTAACGCCAGCTCAAAAATACCCCCAAAAACAATTGTTCAATTGTGCCAAGATGGGCAGGATTATAGCACTTTTCTTAACACCGCGCTTATTTCGGCGCAACATCTTTGACAAATGTTTATAGAATATAGCCAATCAAAACTTTGATGGATCAATCAAAACTATTTTTAAATGGCGGTTTAAGTTTTAGAGGTTGATATTGAAATTCATTACCATGATGCATTGAAGAGGGGATGACACTTGTCAACTAAAATTCGGGACCGTATATAAAAGGCAATTTAGTATGGCGTGCGGCTTCCATGTTTTATTTGTTCGTAGTCTAAGTTACACATAAAATTAAAACTACTTGCGGTTCTACCCTACACCACTGACCCTGCACAACTGGTAAGAAACTTGGCGGGACTTATTTTTTCAAATAAAAATGGGTACATCATACAACTACATACATAAAATAATTAAATATTAAATTTGATTTACTTCATTTGTTATTATTATTATATTACAAATAGATTATAATATAATAATAATAACAAATAAGTATAATATAAGTCGCTAAAAGTCAGAACATTTACATCGAATAATTTGTAGAGAAGTAAAGGTCTCTGTCAAGATAGGTTTAGAGATGTATAAGGTCTCCGGCTCTCCGCGTGAAGTATTGTAATGAGGGTTTTCCGAAATGGCGTTCACCAGGGCGGCAGCACTGAGGCGTCAGATCCAGAAACTTGTCTAAATTCTCAGAGCGCCTATAGTTTCGTGTTAAAATGATTTTTATGAGTTAATAAAATTATATAAAAAAATACCTTCTGGTTCGTTTTTCTTTGGAGCTAGATAATTGTGTTTCTTAGCGGGACCTTACGGCTAAGTGGCGCCAACTAGTGGCATGCGTTTTCGAAAAAACCCTCATTGAATGTCATGAGTCATGACTTTAACAAAGTAATAATTAAAGCTTAAATGACTCCCACCTGTTGTGTTTGAGAATGGCTTCGAAGTCGTTGATGTCGTTGTTCTGGTAGGCCATCACCAGGTTGGTCATGGCTAGGATCTCGGGGTCGTTCTTGTAGGGTTTGGCTTCTTGCGAGTCGAAGGGGTTTATGCCGGATTTCATTAACCTGGAAGAGGAGCTTTGCTTAGTTTCGATGGCAAAATCAAAGTCAGGTATTCTTTATTCAAGTAGGCCCAGCAAGGAGCGCTTTTGAATCATTGAACTAAATAGCAAATAATAAATTGGGAGTTGGATTGTGCATTTGTTTGTCTCTATACGGCACATGAGTTTTGTGTCTCTATACGGCTCCGGATTTAATATACGCATGCCAGACGTGGAAATTCACCAAAAAAATCAAGAGTTTAATAAGCACATGTCAACGAGGAATGGAACGAAGCATGCTAAACATACAAAAAATACGGCACGCAAAGATTAGAGCAATAACCAAAACTAGAGATGCTCTCAGCCAAGCTCAAAAGTTGAAATGGCGATGGGCTGGACATGTATCGAGGCTAAAAGATCAAAGATGGGCGAAAATCATTACACTTTGGAAAGGCCCCCAAGGCAAACGACGCACTAGGAGACCTTATACACGCTGGGAAGATGACGTCATAAAATAGCAGGATCAAACTGGCATCAAATCGCACTAGACCGCTTAAAATGGCAAACTTTGGAAGAGGATTGTAGGCATCGAACAAGTGTGCTGTTAGTGGACTCACATGTTGGCGAGGACTAGATACTTGAGGCAGGTGGTGCGACGAGGAGAGCCGGCCTCGTCGTAGTTCTTGTAGGCCTCGGACAAGTGTGCTGTTAGTGGACTCACATGTTGGCGAGGACTAGATACTTGAGGCAGGTGGTGCGACGAGGGGATCCAGACTCGTCGTAGTTCTTGTAGGCCTCGGACAAGTGTGCTGTTAGTGGACTCACATGTTGGCGAGGACTAGATACTTGAGGCAGGTGGTGCGACGAGGGGATCCAGACTCGTCGTAGTTCTTGTAGGCCTCGGACAAGTGTGCTGTTAGTGGACTCACATGTTGGCGAGGACTAGATACTTGAGGCAGGTGGTGCGACGAGGGGATCCAGACTCGTCGTAGTTCTTGTAGGCCTCGGACAAGTGTGCTGTTAGTGGACTCACATGTTGGCGAGGACTAGATACTTGAGGCAGGTGGTGCGACGAGGGGATCCAGACTCGTCGTAGTTCTTGAAGGCCTCGAAGAAGTCCGTGTGCGCCTTCTCGAACTCTCCCTCGCGGAGGTGCATTTTGCCGCCGCACTCTGTAATAAAATGGACGTTAGTCTTGCCTGAAGGCGTAACGAAGGTATCCTTCGCTAACTCCCAGAATATCGTAGTTTTTTCTCTCTGTCACTCTTTCTTATTAGTGTGATGAAGACAGTTACGTTGCATTCGCGATTGAGTGTTAGCGATTGGCACCAGTGCCATTTATAATTATAACAATACTGATTTATAGCTGTTATTTTTGTTTTACGTGTAACTTGACTTTAGAACCAGTTGCTGCAAATCATAAATTAAGACAAAAAGAGAAAAAGTGTAAAAATGGATGGATTACCGATATCGATATTTCAGCACGCTAGGATCAAAAATTAAGAAACCTTAAATAGCAGCCATTTTTTTTTTTCACCTTTACACAACTTAATCAACTGATAAAATATAGCTTGCTTTCAATAATGATAAGATTTGTAACTAAATGACTGACCTCGGATGACCCCCATGATGAGTGGATGCGGTATGGCGGACTTGATGTGCAGGGACTGTTCATAGAGCGCCTTTAGTTTCTTGTTGTTCTTCTGAGCTGTGTACATTTGGATTTCTAGGGCATATATCTCTAGTAGCTGAGTGCCTTTCTTCAAGTCGTCCTCTCCGTCGTCAGTCTGAAAATAATTTATTACTTTAGCAAAGTACTTACAATTTATTTGAGTAAAATGCAATTTAACTTCTCCATGGCGTGACACCTGTAGAAGGGACTTCTATAATTAATTCTATAAGAACTCCCTGCTCTATCTGCTTCAGAGAATTCTTGTTTTTGTATCGAATAGAGCCCGTTAGACCGTGAGGCCCCATGTGGCTTCATCGTCTGACGTAACAGATACTATCATGCATTTTATTCTCAAACATTAATTTTGATTTGCTAATTACCTACAAGCAATACAATGCCGTTGTATTGATTTTGAATTATTTAAACAGTGAACGTGAATTCGACTATTTTTATTACCGGGAGGGAGGTATCACGTAAGGCTTACTTACACAATTATCTGATGAACTATCTCATTATAAGACATTACATATTAAACTCTGGCCAACAAGCTTGTCCGTAAAAAAGGCGGCAAATGGATTTCTCTTTCATATTTTTTTTGGATATCTTAGTAATTGTCAACTACATCTACCAAGATACCCAAGAAATATGAGATACCCAAGGAAAACGGGTAATAATGTGGCCACTGAAGTCACGGCGGTTGAAACGCTCGAAGAAATGGCCTTCAATGGGCAGCCATTTCTTCGCGAATACACTTTTTGAATTTGCCTCTTCTTTTTTTACTGACGAGCAGTTTGACCAGAGTATACACGGTGTAACACGAGGAACCCGAATATTTTAGCAGCATTGGCAGCCTCCGTAGCCTAGTTGGTAGTGACCCTGCCTACGAAGCTGGAGGTTCCGGGTTCGAATCCCGGCGAGGGCATTATTTGTGTATTTATTTATCACAAATATTTGTTCCTTGGTCATGGCTGTCTATGTATTTAAGTATCTATATTGCATCTATCTAATATATATGTCATCGCCTGGTTTCCACATCACAAGTCTTAATTGAGCTTACCGTGGGACTAGGTCGATTTGTGTAAAAATGTCCCAACATATTTATTTATGCCGTAAGAATACATTACATTACGGCAGTAAGAATACATTTGTCACCACCCCAACTCCTCCTGCGGGTGTCGTAAGAGTCGACTAAGGGATTGAAGTGTCACTGACCATTCTACAAGATTGATGATGGGCAACTGCGTCATCATAGTGGACACATTACTGCGATCGCCAATCCGCTTGCCCAGCGTGGCGATTATGGGCATTGACCTCCTAATGGGTCTATACGCATAGTTAACAGGAGAGGCCTACGTCCAGCAGTGGACTTACATAGGCTGATAATGATGATGATGATGATATTTATTTATTTTATTTTTTACATTCCTCTGCTATATTACCTGGCAGCTCTGATGCAGCTGCTTGAGGATCTTGGCGAGCTTGTTGAAGTCGCCGCGGTCGTAGTACAGCTTGCCGAGCTTGGTGTTGGTCTTGAACCAGAGCCGGTCGTTCTTGGCGTCCTTCAGCGCCTCCAGCGTGGTCTCGTAGAAGTCTTGCAGCAATTCCATCTGCGGATCATCAGAAATGTGTGATGTTAGATTTACACAATTCACAAAGTCTGACTGGTGATATCTTTTTTAGGGTATGCTGCTACTTCTGTTCTATTGTGAACTAGCTTGATCTTTTGTCTCTTGTCCCTTTTGCGTCAACCCAGTAAACCCTTCAGTTTAATATATAAAACATTTTATACGTCGTGAGTTCATCCACAGGAGTGGACGTACACCGTGCGCCAGTAGAAAACGAGAAAAATGTAAACAAATCTAAAACTTGTATTACTTCATAATCAAGCAGTTTCACAATACAATCTTATCACCAACTTAAAGTTCACATACTTTTTTAATTGAATCAATAACGGTGAATATGATTAAACTATGCAAATATGCTTGTAGTCCATGTTTGTAGGTGGCCCATTAAGGAAAGAGTTTATTAACATCAGAAAAATGCATGCTTGCATAGTTTAAGTAGCACAATCTTGACTAAAACCAGCGTGACTCAGGTGACCGTAATTATGGCAATAACAAGCAGAATAAAGTTGATTTACCCATAACATTTATTAGTATTAACGTAAAAATAAATCTATGTACGTGTTTCGCGATAATATATGTTTAAAAGACAACAAAACCTATTGAAAGTCTGCCATATCTGTTAACATTTTTTCGCTTTTTACTGGCACACGGTATACATCATTTACCAGCTATTGATTACTCATCTACTTAGGTCACTCACGTTTCTAGAGGTGGAAATGTAGTCGAGAATCGAATTGATGGACTTCTCCGAGTGGTTACGTGTCACCGCACTCTTGATGTACGTCAGCAGCTGCTTGTAGCGGGACATCATCTCTGTGAAATTTCCCTGGAAATAGAGAAACATAGTTAGAAAAATAAGTTTTGACATAATTTTAATTTTTACTTCTTGTTTCTACCGTTGTGTAATTTCGTTAGTAATTTCATCTATTACAAATAAGACTAGTTTAACGAGCCTAAAATTGATAGGGTTATGTTTTTTAGAAGCTTGTAAAATATTTTTTATGTTTATTCTTGAGACAGTTGTGACAAGACAAAATGAGACAAGTCTTTATAGATAACAGTCCTGATATTTGCTAAAATAAAATAATGTATTCAGAAAAAACTTACATCCTAAAACATAATTAATTGATAATGTGATTACACTTTGACAAGGCCTCCCCAATGTTCTCTGTCTACGCCCTATGGTACATATTTTTATTCTGTGTTGCTCCTGCAACTGCTTTTAATAATATTGAATTACAAGCAGTTGGCATATGCTAAACTACACATCAATAGGAGGGTTGCACAAAAAGAAATTGCAAACAAACCATGTATTCAAAATGTACTTAATTTACATTCTAGTGATCAAACATTGCTGAATCCATGTGTTATCCATCAGTTTCTACAACATCATTATCTTATACCTATACCATTTGCACAGTAAAATAATGGATTTTACTTTATGACGGGTTGGTTATATTATTCACAATTTAAATTGGCAAATCATAAGCTCTAACTCTTTGGCTTGCATGAATACTAACTCAAACATGAAAAAAAAAAGCTAGCATACAATTCTACAAAATTGACAACTTTTTGTATGGGAATTTATACAATTTTGTAGAATTGTACACTTGAGTTTTGTGGGACCACTGGCTTGTTCTTCAAAAACTTACCAATTTAAAGTTAATCTTAATCATCTGTTTAAGAGCCTTGAAGCCCCACTCTCCCTTGTCGCCTCCCTCCAGGTCCAACACCTTCTGGAAGCTGAGCAGCGCCTCCTTTGGCTCATCCTCTTTTAAGGCTTTGCTGTTGTAGTACTGGTTCTCCAGGTCCACATCCGGCTCAGAGTTGCTGTCTTCAGAATATTCCTGTAATAATATATAATTTACAATGACTCACAAATGTGACTCAAAATTGATGGGTCACAAATAACCAAGGTTTGTCATGCACTTATGCAGCTAAATAGTATACTGCTAATTTAGTTTTGTAGTACTGTATTTATCTTGCATTGTATGCCACTAACTAGCAATTTTGATACAGTTTGTTACATTGCATACCTATTACAAGTGCTTTACAGGGAAGGAAAACATAGTGAGCAAAACCTGCATACATCTGCAAAAAAATTCAAGGGTGTATATTGTATGTGAAGATCCCAACAAGTATTGGGCCAGCATTGGGACCACAAAAAAGGCATGTTTGATGTTGAGTTGTGGAAAAATTACCATAATTCAATACAATACAAAAAAATACCCTGCATCTTTGGTCTCACATGGTAAATTGACAATTTAAATAATCACAGCTTACTTATAAAAATAATGGTTACAAGTTTAGTATTCCTCAACATATCCATCTACTTTGACTTCTAACTTAACAAAAGAACATGATTTTCATTGAAAACAAATGAAAGTGTAACTTCTGTTAATGTAATTTATGGTTTAAAATGCACATTTAAAATACTTAAAGCGAGTTCTGTAAACATCTTCTGAAATAAATTCTTTACAAATATTTTCCTCTCAATTTTGTAAGTTATAGGTTAGGTCTTGAAACCCAAACAAAACTCAAATTCAAAGAAACGAGAGCAATATACTAAATAGAAGAAAGGTAGTTAAAGAAGAATATTGTGATACAAAAAATGTGAGCTTGGAAACAGAAAAACAAAGTACAGTGCAAGTGTCATTGCGAAAACCGAAGTTCTTAGATCAAAACAAGTCGAATTCTTACCAATCCATAGTCCTCTTCCTCTTCGCACATGTAGTCGTCGTCGTTGTCGGACATTATTTTGGACTTAAACTGCTTTTGAAAATGAAAATTTGGGAAAAATAGAGAAATTTGAGGGAAATAAACAGCCGCTGACGTGAGACGAGTGACACTGACGTTGATTTTTTTTGGCGTTTTGTTAAGTGTTGCCAGAGTAAATAAAATAGAAGCGTTGTTAAAATGCGTTCAATATTGAGCGCAAACAAATTGAATTAAAAGCAAGTCTGAATCGTTCTTAGAAACAACGGAAACACCCAAAGAAACAACTCTAACCGACCACATTATTTTTCTCTTAGTTCTTTTCTTTTTTTCTTAACAAAAACAGATCAGCAGATCACAGGCCTTTAGGTTGCGGCTCCACAGACGCGCCAATGATAGCGCTTCAGTGTTTCGAATTTGAGGAATTTAATTGGTCAATTT
>JALPQI010010546.1:0-43985 GCA_025490895.1 Thaumatotibia leucotreta
TCATTTCGAAATGACGTTTCATATTAATTAGCTGATATTTTCAGCGGATAAATATAAAATAACTAAAATATGCTGATTACTACCCGGCAATGTTATCTATGTATTTCTTAGAACTTATAAAATTCTAATAAAAATCAACAACTAAATTTCCTTCCAAAGTAAGCATAATTCTCGACTGCCTTACAACTAAGCTTAATTTAGATTCTTTATCTCGAAGTCATAACGACTTCTGTCATAACTCATAAGAAAGAATAACTTATCGATAAAATAATATCTAGTGGAAATCCCTAGTCCATTTTTGTTCATACCGTAAACTGGGGTTACTTTGAACTTTGGGGTTACATTGATAAAAACTTCTTTTATTTTTTAATCGCGAATATCTTTTGTTACCAAACGCATCTGTATGTATATTTTTTTAAGTCTGGCAAGAACGATTGTTATCCTTATTAATTGTTTAGACACTTTAAATGAGTACGGTCGTTAGAACAGCGTACCATGTGTTTATATTTACGTATACTTTTTGCTATTTTTCGTGTATAAAATAACTTCTAAACTAACAATAAGGGTAGTGAGGTAAACGGTTCTTAATCACAATTAACTTGTCACAAGTGCGTTTAGGTATACGAATATAACGTTTTTGGGGTCTTCAATTCAAACTAAGTACTTTTAACAATTGTTTTTATTCAATGGGGTGCCTTTGATCACCTACATGGGGTCATATTGATCAGAATCTTATATATAGTTGGTTATGGTATGTCTATCCATTTGACTGTTTATTTTATAAGAAGATTATTCTCTCTTCAATGATTGATTTTTGTTTTTAATAAAGTTGAATACTGAAGTTTTTTTATAATATATCAGGGTTACTTTGATCACAAATATTTGATCAAAATAACCCCAAAACGACGTAAATCGTTGTAACTTTTGATACTACGAACGGATTTATTTATTTTCTTAGGAGAAATTACTCCTGTAAGGGTTTACATCCAATTACCCTAAAAAAAACATAAGGTTTCAAAGTAACCCCAATGTCAGTTTAACTTTAGTCACAACGTTTTATTTTTCTATGTTCATACATTTTTAAAGTATCGTTTAAAATTTTTTTACCGAGAAAGATAACAAAAAGTTGATGTTACTATTTTATTTTTGGTTTTTTTAACGCCTAATTTTTGACGTTTAAACTTTAAAATTGATAAATGTAACCCCAGTTTACGGTACCACCGTGACTTATATGTCATACTAGTATAACGCACCCGAAATTGGAATAACTTTTACAGTTTTTATAATTTCTTGCCAACGTTTGGTTATAAAACAATACCTAAGTTAAACATGAAACTGATTGTGGCGCTGCCTCAATAGAGCTTAGTCGTGAACGATTCACATATAAAATATGAAATTGATTATTAATAACGAGCACTTCAAGTTTTATGATCATTGACCAGTACCTAAGTGCCAATTTTTTTATATGTAGAGGCCTGTAGGTATAAAAATATATTTTTTAAAGGAACTGGATCTTAAATACTCCTAAATCTGTGGAAACTTGTATATAGTAGAGGTGAAATTAGCTAAAACATATTTTTTTTATTAATTAGGAAAAAAGGTACACTACCGATCCATTATTGATGGTTGATATATCGTATCTTTATCAAAATATTCAACCTAACATGTGCTAAACAATTAAATTGACATTTAGTAAATAAGTTAATTTTATAATATTGTTTTATGTATATAACGACGGTGGCTAGTGGCTAATCGATGGTTGTGTGACTCATCTACAAAACAAAAATATTTTCTGGACTCAACCTCGTACATGAAATGTATGTATTTTGTACAGAAATATATTTTTTAGTACAGATGATACCTTTTTTAGGCTCTAGGGCGAGAAGTGTGCCATTTTACGTCAGGTTCAAAACTTCGGAGGGCCATCTGCACTAAAAAACGTCGTACGAGACACGTGCAAAAACGAAATTCGTAACTCGTGTCGATTTACAACACTCCCTATCGGTCGTGTTTTAAAACACCGCCACTCGTTTCAAATTTCATATTTTTCGCACTTGTGTCGTAATGTACTATTATGACTAGTGTTCGGACATCTAGTAGCACGGTAAGACGTTAGAGAACCACGGAGTCGATTTTAACATAAAAGTCAACTCATACTCATAATCACATACTCATTCCGAAAGTTGATTATAAACGAAATAAATCTAATTTGGAATTGAATTCAACTATATTTTAAATGAAAAAAAAAGACTGCCACACTATGTTGTATAGTACGTAAAAAAACACGTAAACAAAAAATATTAACTAAGCTTCTAGTTTGTAATATCCATATATAACGGAGATAAAATGAAAGTAAAAGCATTTTTAGCCTAATTATATACATGAGGATGAGAATGAGTATAATGACTTATATGTTAAAATCGACTCCGAGGTTTTCTAACGTCTTACCGTGCTACGAAATATCCGAACCTTGTTGATGACGTAAGCCATTATACGAGATTGACTCACATAGCCAGCGTGATGCCCTGCTAATGGCGAGCAGTGCGTTGGTAATAAGCAGCTAATAGCATCGTGTCAATTAGTTCTTCCGAACACAGCACTATCCATTGTGCATTTTGCAGGTGCAAGCGATATAACACACGTCGTATTCTTCGTAAAAAATCTTGTACTCATAATATAAAAGAAATTAGATATTTTACGATTTTTATTCCACTGCTATCTACGAACAAATAAAACATGGAAGCCGCACGCCATACTAAATTGCCTTTGAAAAACGGTCTTGGATTTTAGTTGACAAGTGTCACCCCCTTTTCAATGCTTACGGCAATGAATTTGAATGACAACCTATTAAAACTTAAACCAGCATTTAAAATAGTTGTGATTGGTCCATCAAAGTTTTGATTGGCTATATTCTATAAACATTTGTCAAAGATGTTGCGCCGAAATATCCGCGGTGTCACGAAAAGCGCTACGTCCTGCCCATCTTAGCACACTTGAACAATTGGTGTTGGGGGCATTTTTGAGCTGGCGTTAAAAGTCCATGTTATATATGGTCGCAGACTGCTATAATGACCATGATGCACAAAATACTTTACATAATGCTCTTCGATTTTTGGCGAGACAGCAATTCTTATCACCCATTGGGAAGTTTCAACCCAGCTGCTGTAATAGTAAATTACTGCAAAAGCCTAGAAGTACCTAAGGTCTTGCAGGCCGAATAAATATACGGCTTAGCGTAGCGAAGCCGGATGAGGCCCGCAAGCCTTTTCCCGGCTTGTACATATTATAGTGCTTTTTTCAAACTTGTAATGAAATAAAACAATAAATGTTACTAATCAGTTTCATGTGTTCAAGTCTGTCATACTTTGGCGTTTAAAAATAAAAGAAAGGTGCTTTGCAGGTTGAGGACTGAAATTTTGCATGAAATTCGTTTAAATCATTGTTCGCTCGTAGAACCCGAAACTACGTACTTCCTTGATTGATCGTACGTCATGTAAAAATTTCATTGCAAGTTTAAAAAAAAAAATTATATGGACTTTAGCTGTGTGAGGGCTTGGCGTCAGAAATAGGGATGATGACTGTAGTTAAAATAAATTATTTAACATTATGCACGACGTAATACACGAAGAAATGATTGCTAAGATGTAGATTGCAATAATTTTTGTACAGAACTTCTATTTAATAAATTGAAAAGAACTTAAAAGAGTAGGTCATTTCATATAAAATTCCATAGTGGTGATCGTTTTGACAGTTCGAAAAAGATGCTGATTTGAGTTGCCAGTCATCATGCCTATTGTAATTAAACTATTCAGTTTTTATTATTAAACGGTTTTTATTAACTTCACCGCGTATCAACTGTCGTCGATGCTTCAAATCTTGTGATCGATTTTTCGACCACTTCTACTGCACCGAAATCAATAAAATCTGGAACTCTTATCAAGTCCCCATGACAATGCAATATTATAATATTTTTATCTTTGTATCCTCAAAGCCTGATGCTGCAGACGTACTGCCTACCTTAACCGAGAGTGTTAGACACGTGAAAATGAAAGTATAGCATGTTTGGCATAATCAAATACTAACAGCCTGATCTTGACTTCCAACTCCTCACTCCTGATGCTGCAGTACTGCCCACAATAACCGCAAGGTTTATCTTTTATCGATATTTTGATTTTAAAGAAGTTCTTTAGATTATGATGTATAGGTAGACACATGCAAATTTAATACTAACGCCCAACTCCTCAAATCTGATACTCCAGTGTTACTGCCTGCCACAACCGCTAGGTTTAGCGTTATGAAGATTTTGAAGTACTGCTTTAGATATTTGGTAGAAATATACGGATTCAATTATCATGATCATCATCATATCAGCTGAAAGACGTTCACTGGTGAATATAGGCCTCCCCCAAAGATTGCCACCCGTATCCAGCGACCTTCACCAGGTCATGAGTCCACCTTGTCGGGGGCCTACCCACGCTGCGCCTTCCGGTACGTGACCGCCACTCGAGAATCTTACCGCCCCAACGGCCATCGGTTCCACGCGCGACGAGCCCGATCGGTTCCACGCCGACGAGCGATTCGAAGAAGCTATATCGGTTACGTTGGTTCTGCTACGGATGGTCACATATCTATTCCGTTCTCGCAGGGAGACTCTTAGCATAGGCCTCTCCATTGCCCTTTGGGTGACTTTGAGCCTTCTTATGAGACCCATTGTAAACGACAACGGTTTAGTACCGTATGTCATTACTGCGGCCCTCCGGCTGATAGACTCATAGGGTCACGGCTGATAGGGTGACAGCGTGAGTGGATTGCGTAGGGCGAGCCGTCGGACCTGCGGCCCTCCGGCTGATAGAGTGACAGCGTGAGTGGTTCGCGTAGGGCGAGCCGTCGGGCCTGCAGCTCTCCGGCTGATAGAGTGACAGTGTGAGTGGATCGCGTAGAGAGAGCCGTCGGGCCTGGGGCCCTCCTGCTGATAGAGTGACAGCGTGAGGGGTTTGCGTAGGGCAGACCGTGGGGCCTGCGGCCCTCCAGCTGATAGTTACAGCGTGATTGAATCGCGTAGGGCGAGCCGTCGGGCCTGCGGCCCTCCAGCTGATGGAGTGACAGCGTGAGTGGATCGCGTAGGGAGAGTCGACGGGCCTGCGGCCCTCCAGCTGATAGAGTGACAGCGTGAATGAATCGCGTAGGGCGAGCCGTCGGGCCTGCGGCCCTCCAGCTGATAGAGTGACTGCGTGAGTGATTCGCGTAGGGAGAGCCGTCGGGCCTGCGGCCCTCCGGCTGATAGACTCACAGCGTCAGTGGTTCATGTAGGGCAGGCTGTCGGGCCTGTGGCCCTTCAGCTAAAAGAGTGACAGCTTGAGTGATTCGCGTAGGGCAAGCCGTCGGGCCTGCGGCCCTCCAGCTGATAGAGTGACAGCGTGAGTGAATCGCGTAGGGTGAGCCGTCGGGCCTGCAGCTCTCCGGCTGATAGAGTGACAGCATGAGTGTTTTGCGTAGGGCGAGCCTTCGGACCTGTGGCCCTCCAGCTGACAGAGTGACAGCGTGAGTGGTTCGCGTAGGGCGTGCCGTTGGACCTGCAGTCATCTGGTTGATGAGACTGAGAGTATGAGTATACCCCTCGGGTTCGCATAGGGCGTGCCGTCGGGCCTGCGGCCCTCCGGTTGATAGGATTGCGTAGGACGTGCACTCGGACCTACGATCCTCCAGTTGACAGACAGGGAGATGGAGTCTCTTGGATTTACGTAGTGCGTGCCATAGTGCCGTCGGGCCTATAGCTCTTCGGTTGATAGATTGCATGGATTGACCCTTATGGCCCTCGGTTTGCGTCGGACTTTCTGTCAGACCTGTGGTCCTCCGGTTGGTCGACTGAGAGATTGAGTTTATATTTTATAGTCTCGAAATTCGACTTCTATAATGTGTACGATATAAAAAATTTCACTTGATTTTCTCAATAAACCAAATTGATTGATATATTCCTTATTGTCAGGTCTCTGTTATCTAAGGTACCTACTTATTATATGAATAACACGCCCATTTGAGACACTTCGGGCATTCAAGCTTACATAAGCCCAGCCTTTGGTTTTCATTTGTCGATCGAGATATTTTATAACATTTTTTTAGTGTCGGATTTCTAAAAATATCTATTCAGCAGGGATTCCCCTCCCGTTACACATTAAATAATGTCCATTACGTTTACATATGTGTCGTGATTCGTGATGAAAGCGCGAGAGTATAAGCGCTAATTAGCATGCATAATTTGTATTGCATATTATAAACAACATCTTTGATCTAGAGTAAGTAGGTATAGTATCGGAAATTATCATAACAATTGCACTAAAAACTTGAAAATAAAATAAGTAAAAAAAGTTTTAAGTTAAACGGTTTTTATTGCACCAAAAACTAGAAAATAAAAACTTATTGTATCTAACCGTAGATGCTACTTTCTGTAGATTACTCACGTGAAACTATTATCACTGTAGTCTTCCCAAGTCGGATGCTGAAAGCCACGTTTAGCCTCTATGTCAGTGGATTAAGCGTTACCTAATCGGAAACTTTTACCAAACTAAAATAAAAACGTGGGGCGTTATTATAAAGAAACGTACAAGTTCAAAATATGTAATTGTACCTTTAATTTTGCAATTAATCATCCATCTGTTCCATCACTTCTACAGAGGTAAGTAAATAACTTTTATCAAGGCCAGAACAAAATTTATTACACTATTCCTGTCTTGATTTCTATGTGTGTTCTTAAATAACTATAGTGACTTAATCACAATTGCGTACGCCCCACGTTTTTATTTTAGTTTGGTAAAAGTTTCCGATTAACGCTTAATTCACTGACATAGAGGCTAAACGTGGCTTTCAGCATCCGACTTGGGAAGACTACAGTGATAATAGTTTCACGTGAGTAATCTAGAGAAAGTAGCATCTACGGTTAGATACAATAAGTTTTTATTTTCTAGTTTTTGGTGCAATAAAAACCGTTTAACTTAAAACTTTTTTTACTTATTTTGTCTATAATTAAGCTAGGAGTTATTGACTTATTAGCAAGACTTCTGGCATAGCGGACAGTTAAAATTACTAAAATTATTCAAGACATGGGCTATTTGGGCAAACAGAACAGCTTTTTATGAAAATCATGTGATGATTTTATAGAAATAAAGTTAACAAAAGGTTTATTTCGTTTCGTGTTATTCCTTGCAGTTTATGGCTGAAGGGTAGATTGAACCATACGTAATATAGTATTTAAGTGTATCACTGAGTAAGAAACTTAATTCATTCTTATTTCGAATAATTGAAATTCATGACTGTACTAAAACTGATAGCAAGCAATGCAGTACAGTCGAGTGCATTAATATAATTATAGACACATTTGTAAGGGATCAGTAATATCAGTATATATATATATATATAGTATGGAGAAGTGTATATAAATTAATGCCCTTGACTGTACAACTGAACAAAATACACATTATGCTCCACATCTATTTTACAGTAATTAGAAAGAAGAACCAGCAATGATTTCATTACCTATTTCACAGACAAATATCAATCTTATATTAAGTGTGCTAATCTAGTTCAAGGCCCAATAAGCGACATGAGCGGCTTTTTAGGGGTCGACCCAATTAAGTACAGACTGTCATCATAATTCTCATCTAAGTTACTTTCAAAAACTTCATTGAAGGCATCTTGATTGATGATGCCGTAGTCCTCAGCCATAACAATAGGCAAGAAGATCATGAAGAAGATCAGAATCCAGCTGATGAAACTTCTGGCGGCGTTGCTGCCCAGGGTAACTGAAACACGGAATTACATTTATAAATTAATGTTGTACTTAACTTAGAAATATTAGAAGCGCTTGAATTTATTGTGATTTTAAAGATACAGTCGAGGAATTTAATTTCCTACCGATTTCATACCTTGTCACAGTGACTATCAATATGAAAGCTGCTAGGACTGTCATATTTTAGCTACTATAACAAGGTACGAAATGGGTAGGAAATTAAATTCCTCGACCGTACAATGTGCTTGAAGATACAATTTTTCAGATTATTCTAGCTCGACACTATAAAAATATAAATCGTGAGACGGGTAAATCCATAAGACTGTAACAAAAATTACCATTTTTTTTAATCTTATATGTATGAATTAAGAAGATTTATGCGACGACATGCACACTTATAGGGCTAGGTCAGACATACATAAAATTGGTAACTTATGTTACAGTCGTGTGTATTTACACTATTTTTTTTTTGTTTTTCACAATAAATATAAGAACGAAAGGGACAACAAATAGTTATCGGTTTGCTAAACGATGTATATGAATAAAGGGGGTTAGCCTTTACAATACTAGTAATTATACAAGTATACATACATATAATTATTATGACCTACCCTAGTAACTGATAGCTTGTAACAGTAGGTAGGTTGTTTGTTAAGTTGAACGTATTTTTATACAAACTTTTGAAAGCGTGTTCATAATGATCGCTCTCATTTTATTTATTTTTATTTTATTTTATTTATCAGGCCAGTCTAACTAAATAAATCTATGTACTTTCATAGTTGCTGCGGTGGAATAATTGTTAGATATTTATATTGTTTTTAACTTTGTGTTATAATGTCAATTTATTTGAAAATTATCTGAAACATTAGCTATCAATGTTACTTTTTCGTAACCGGGAAAAAAAAATAACTGTTTGAAATCAGCCTGTAATATTTCCTATCAAAAATTATACCCTTATTACTTGACCGAGGGTGTATAAAGGCTGCGGTATCATAACTTATGTCTCATCCCTATTCAGTGTCAGGCTAGCTCAATCAAAGCATATAACGTGCAGAAATTTAATTCAATTAACTAGTTGGCAGGTTCACGCTTGACGACACCAGCTTGCCAACGGGTGGTCATTCAGGCGAGACTATCGGATTTGTTGACGACAGTCACTTCACAGCACGACGCTAGAATAGGTCTACACAGAATACTGAACCCTATAACAAAAAATTACATTGTTTATGTCGTTACACATGAAATTGGTAATAGGTATTTATTTGTTCATCTCTAAATATATTAGTTGGTTTAGAGACCAGTTATCTCAATTGTTAAAATAAATTATTTAACATTATGCACGACATAATACAAGAAGAAATTATTACAAGATGTAGATTGCAGTAATTTTTGTACCTACGTAACTTCTATTTAATAAATTGAAAAGAACTTAAAAGAGTAGGTCATTTGGCAGTACTTAAACGTGACGTCCCTTTAACAGTTCGAAAAAAGATGCTGTAGGCTTAATGATGGTACCGTGTTTAATCGTTTGTCGTTGTTGCCGTCAGGTTCTAACAAGTATGTAAGTGCGAAAGTGACGCGTAGCACGATAAATAGATAAAACGGGACCATCATAAGATTCATAAGCCACCTGATTTGACTGGCCAGTTATCATGCCTATTGTACCCTTAGATATTATCTGCTATTTTTCAACAGTGCACTATGTAACAAAGGATTTTTCATAAAAATAATTGCTTTTTCTTTCATGATGTTCATAAATAAGCCTTGAAAACAACTTTCCTCAGTAAGTTTGTATGCTAACATGGTAATTTACATTATATTTATTAAATTTCCATTATTGGTTGTGACACTGTGCGAAACATAGGTACAACAATCATTAATCATGGTAGTCACTCTAATAACTTCCCTCATATGCTACTGGTTCAAATGTATATTCAATATGAAAACAGTCGGTTGTACACCGTAGATACAAAACATAAGGAAAGGGTATTATTTATACAGCTGTCATTTAGAAAAAAATGATTTATTTAATTCTACCATTTATAATATACGTATTCATTTAAACTTTCACGATTATCACTCATATTTTAACGCCAAACTGGTTTTAATCGTGTAAACTTACGTTTAATTTTATCCTGACCCAGATTATGATGATCCTGATCCAGTCTGCCTGCGACCACGGGTGTAACGTCATGCCCGAAACGTCAGAATAAAATTAATTGTAAGTTTACGCGATTACCCGTTTATCGTTAAAATTTATATTTATACTGTTTAAATAACCGATCTAAAAATAATGTAGAATTCAAATGATTTGTGGCCCAGGTGTTAGTTCGGGAATTATTATTTGACAGACTGTTATCTTGCTTACGACTTTTTGTTTTGCGTTAACACTTACAAGACAATCAATAGTCTAGCACTTTTCTATTGTTGATGATGCCAAACAAAAGGTAACGTAAGTAAGATAAAGAGTCGGTCAAATAATATATATTTTATGATAGAGAATATTTTCCGAACTATACTACATAAGCCAGTATGTTTTGTCTTTAATACATATAGTGATACAAAAGTATCAACTGACAGAATTTCAAAACAAATACTTCGGGGTATCATATCATAACTGCCACTTCTTCTTCTTCCACAACATAATAAATCTGGAGGTCTACCATGATCTCTTAAATGCGATTGAGTTTTGGTTCGGTGTGTCAGTTTTTGATAGTTAGGGTGCGGCTCCACTGATGCGGAGATGAGCGGAGCTGTGGGAGCTCGGCCAATGAGACCGCATCATAGTGTTTCGAAGAATTTTGAATTTGAAGAATGTAATTGGTCAATCTTTCACAGCTCCGCTCCTCTCCACGTAGTGGAGCCGCACCCTTATTCTATGGAACTGATGCATTCGGTTCAGATTATCCTGGTAGCACCTTTGATCATTTTCACCTACAAATATAAATCCTATCAAAAAGCTCCACGCAATTTAACTCACTTCTCTCTGGCCGCGGGTCAGTCTCCGGCGTGAAGAAGTCCAATTTAGCGGACTCATTGTAGACATTGTAGACCGTGGCGTTACAGGTCACACGCAGGCGACCTCCAGGGAAGAGGTCTGGGGAGACCCTCAATTCTACGCCCACGCTGGCCCAGGAGAGACCGCCGTCCCAAGGGTGCAACGTGGTTTCTGAAGAACGGAGCTGAAAATAGAAGGAAATTTTTGATATTACAAAACACAATTAAAGGGAAGCAGCATTTGATTATGCAAAGTTGATTGTGCAACAAATCTATTGTAATCCTTTCAGTTTCATAACAATTATTAGTTTTACTATTGATAAACCATCCACAACGCTTGTTTAAATAATGTAAATGAACATGATGAAAAAGGCTAGATTTCTCAAAATAATATACGACTTTAAAGATACAAATTTAAACAAAATACGTACTACGAGTAGGTATATAAAAGCCCACAAGTGCAAATATCTAAATATTAGTGCACTATTTACCTATAGGTTTCTATAGTAAAATAGGAACCCTTATAATTTCGCCATGTACGTCTGAGCGCCCGTCTGTCTGTCTATCCGCAGGATAGCTCAGTGACCGTTAGTACTAGAAATTTACAGTTCATATTAATCACGCTGTAAAAGAGGTAAAAACGAAATTTAACAATTCCTTTTTGTGGTAATCCACGTGAAGCGGGTACGATTTTTTTGTAGGTTTGATTATACAATAAACATGACATTAAATTCAAATTTATAACCACATTGCGGTGAAATACCTTATTTGTTATACACTTTGGTGAACAAATCAATGTAAGGGGCATTTACCTCCTAATGCATCTACATACGCATAGCATAGAAGTTACCTACGTCCAGCAGTGGACTGAATTAGGTTGATGAATGAATGAAATAAAGCAAGAATAAATGAAACAAAAATTACGTAACATGCCATAGTTATAAAATAAACTTAAACATTTATTTTAATGTCGATGTCGTACCTTGGAACAGAAAACTTCAGCTGCCTGTTATTTGTAAAAACAAAAGTAATAATTTAATTTCACGTTTTCTGTCTCAGACTAGGGAAAAGTCTAGGTACCTAGATTTTTCTTAATACATTTCATAAATTTTAATTATAAAAATAAAAAAATAAAAGGGACCACTAAAACGATTCTCACTATTTATAAGTAGCGTAGTATTGTTGTATGTGTATATTTTACTGGTACTTTACTATTTATGTATGATAAAAATCTCATGAAATTATCTTAAATTAATATTAAGACTGAAACTCTGCCATTATATCGAACTGATCGAGATTCTAACAACTGCTTACGGCTCACTGTATGTGAAAAAATATATCGAACGTATTGAAATAAACAGTGCTTACTTTTGAAATGTTTTTATAAATAAATTATATTATTTTAATAAATAAAACATTTCACGTCAAGGTGTCTCATATTTTGTTGTGTTTAGACATGGGTTATCGATTAATAACCGACTACAACAAACTTTACCAAAACAAAGCAAACATATACACCACTACAAAACAAAGTAAGGCTATCTACCTTACCCTGTTATGGTAGCGAAAGTTTGTTTTAGATATTGAAAAGACAACAAATTCGGGCGATTTTTTTTTAACAAAACAAAACAAGTAGCAATAACCGCTACAAAACAAAGTAAAGCTGCATACCTTACTGTGTTATGACAGTGATAACTTGTTTTGAATAAATAAAGAAACCCAGTTCGGATATTGACTAACTTTTACAAAACAAAGTAAATAAGAAAACCATTTCATAACAAATTAAAGACCACGTCTTTACGTCGTTCTGAATCATTTACTGGGTTTTGATACTGTAACATCGACTCAACTCTAAGAAAAATTGTCCTTTACTGTGTTTTTCCGAAAAGCTTTTCCTATTTGTAAACGTCCAATATTTTTTTTGATTTTTTTTCTGAATTGCCGTAAAAAAATTAAGTATGCTGTGAAATAATCTCATTTTTAGTAAAATGTCTTTTACTTTGTTCTGCTATGAGGCAGCCGAACAGTGAATATGAAATAACACTTATGATACTGATTATCAATCTAGTAGGTATATTAATTTTACATCGAAAATGGAATGTAGTACCTTAGTACTATATTGTCCAGTTTTACTCCCTTTCAAACTTATTTTACAGAATATCACTAACTAATTACAAATCATAGTTTTTTTTATGCACTGGGTACCTACAGTTTAAGAAGATTTTTGACAGTCACAAGGGACGCTTCCATTATTATACCACAGTTTTCAAAACGCCATAGAATAGCAATGTTGTACGTACCAGTTCGAGTCTCCTTAAACAAGGATACATTAGTACTAAAATGCGACGTTCAGTTTGAAATTTTTCGTCTGTTGTCTATTTCGGATGTAAAAGGTGACATTGCTGTATTCTGTATGAAATCCTAACACAGATTTTAGTGGACGAGTTAAACGGTTTTCGGAAACTTTTAGACAATAGAAGAAAAATGTGACTTTATTTTCGGCCGCCAATCAGATTGAGCCCTTGGCCGGAGTTTCTATTTATCAATTGACTTTCGACTTAGGTATACCCAAGATTTATGGTGTAGATGTAAATTTACAGTAAATTGATATTTACCGGTTCATCGTTGATGTAAATGGTGAGGTTCGCCGGCGGCTTGGCAGGCGCGGACGTGCAATTCGCCCGCAGCAGTTCTCCCGGCTGGTACTTCTCCTTCTCAGCCTGCAGCACTGGCTGGCTCTCAGGTGTCACTGAAATTGATGAAGTTGTTGTTTTAGTAGATGTAGATAAATTATTCTATATGATATAGCTGATAATTCTAACAAATGTTAGATAGGTATTTAAATTCGTAATGGTCGGTAAGTACTGAGCAAAATCATATAAACATCAATAAAATATATGTAAGGCCAATCGTCACCAGGTATGGTCAACCGTATACGGCATACTTAGTCAGAGGAAGGGAAAGTACCACTTTGTTACTTTTGAATGAAATTAAAGAAACATTTTGATTCCAGACGGAAACAAGAAGTGTCAAACAACGACTACAGTACGTCGACGTAATAATAATACGAGGTGTGAAAACAGGAGAGATAAAAATATGGTATAATCCATTAATAAAAAATATACAATCAATTTTATTTATTTATTTACACTACAAACTTATTTACATTAACAGATTTATATGATTATATAAAGCTTCGAAAACATTTTTTTCATCCAGCAGCAAAATTGAATCGCGTTTATTAAAAACTGTATGAAATTTCAAATTTGTTAACTACCTATATAAATCAACTTCAGGAAAACCATACGTGATGTTATAAAATGTGCACTAAAACAGCTTACTCTTCAGTTTTGTTGAATAAAGTAAAAGCAATCACCGCCAATGTATAACCAATCACTGGCTTCTGCGGTCAGTTCTCCAAGTTCCCAGTAACTTCACGTGCCTGAGTTCAGAGTTCCGCAGTAGTTTGAAACTTACGTACAATCTTTTTAAAATTATTATAGATCGTGTATCACCGTGTATATTGTACGTTCTGTACATATCCATACTTAAAATAAGGGTGCTACCCCAAGGCTGCTTAAGTAACGATGACGGTACAGAATCACAGTGACTCTCATGACTATTTGCTACTCATAACTTTACCGTATGCTATCCGCACCGATGCTCAAAATACGTCAACGTGTACAACTCAAAATACGAGACGTGTAGTAGGTAATAACTTCGGTTTTAAAAATATTATAACTTTAATAATATCTGGCTCCAATTTCACCACATTGACAAGTGCTACAATTGTAAATTTTCTGTTTCTTCAATCGGAGGCGTCTATAGGCTACAGTTACCGCTTACTAATGGAAGGGCCGTGCATTTGTTTGTGCGTACATCATCATCAGCCTATGTTAGTCCACTGCTGGACGTAGGCCTCTCCTATTAACTATGCGTTTAGACGCATTAGGAGGTAAATACCCATAATCGCCACGCTGGGCAAGCGGATTGGCGATCGCAGTAATGTGTCCACTAGGATGACGCTGCTGCCCATCATCAATCTTGTAGATTGATCAGTGACACTTCAATTACTTAGTCGATTCTTACGACACCCGCAGGAGGAGTTGGGGTGGTGACAAATGTATTCTTACTGCCGTCACCACACGGCGTGTTTGTGCGTACATCAACATAAAATGTAGTGCAGGAACTTTAATAAATAACTACTTTTCTGCGAAGCAAAATTACAATTGTCACAAAAAACACGACAATTGTAGCGAAATTCCGACATGTGGTTCGGCACATGATTGATTGAAACTATTCAATCAATGATACAAGATTAAGATAACATGGATTACCAATATTCAATGACCTACGTTGGAAATTTAACACATTTTGAATACAATTTGTTTACATCGTTTGCAACGTCTATTGACAGCGTCTTTATAACTGCACAGAGAAAAAAAAAGGGCGGGGGAAAGTTTCCTACCAATGGTTTGCCAAAGAAATGTCTCAGAGAGACAATACATACGGAGGAAAGTACTTACCAACGACATCAAGGAACTGAGTGGCAGTCTGAGTCGAGAAGGTGCCGTCGGCAGTGACCTCGCAGCTGAAATTGCCGGCCAGGCTCAGCTCCAATCGCCGCAGCACGACTTTCTTGTCATCAGAGTTATTCATCTGAAATGTACGGCGGCTTTCATTAAAGAGACGAAATTGAAGGATTACTATTTGCTTTCAGTTATATTTTCAGTTAGGTGGGTATTTCTTACATAATTTAACAAGTTTGTCACGGCCATGTTCAAAACTTAAGAGTTTCCAGGAAGTAGGTAAGGTAATGAAAGGTACTCATTTAACCGACTACAAGTAAATTTATGTAAATAACCGACTGTGTCGAGCTTTCTGATCATAACAAAAATATAGAAAATTAAATTTAGGTTACGTTTACTTTTTGTTTAATTATAGCTGTGAAAACTCACAAAACTATATGAGAAATACCCAGGGCCCCATTTAACCATGTTGATAAGTGCTACAATTATAAATTTACTGTTTCTCTAATCGGGGCGTCTATATAATAGGCTACAGTTACCGCTTATCATCGGAAGGACTGTGCGTTTATTTGCCACTAACATAAAATGTAGTGCAGACTTTAATAAATCAGCACTACTTAACTACTTCTTTACGAAGCAAAATTACAATTGGCACAAATAAAACACGACAATTGTAGCGAAATTCCGACATAAGCCGAACCTCGTGTCAAGATTTAATGAAAATTGTACTAAACCTTGCGAGTCTTGCGACTATTGTCACGGGATTCGGAAAATATAAAGTAGTTTATTAACGATGTAATGACGTTATTAGTAATAAGTTGTCAGTCCGACAGTTACCGGTAGCCGTAGCCTACGGAGGCCTGTGACGTCAGTAACAGAGATATTTTATAATTGTCACACTTGTAGTTAATTATGGTAAAATAGGAGCCAAGTCGCACTGATAGCAGCGCTTATAGCGTAGCCAAGATACCAATAGCAAACGCTCATTATTCACTATTTTTATTAGTGCAACAAAACCAGATACGTTTTGTTCGCAACTGAGCAATTTGGCTGTGCAATTATAGGTATAGGTATTTATTATAGGTAGACTCTGAAAGACGATTATTGAGTTTACAGTGCTTGAAATCAGTAGAAGATGAAGATACAAATCATTTCAAAATGTTCGGCGACTGATTTTTGACATTTTCGCACTAAAAACTAGCAGATACTTGGTATATTACGATTTAGCATAGATTAAGTTTTCTTTTTGTTTCTATTTTTAGCATCAAATAAACATTTTTCATTTCATTTCATTTCATTTCATTTCATTTTTTCATTTCATTTCATTTCATTTCATATTACTAACGAAATACGAAATACAAACGTATGTTTACTAGATCCAATCAATATACCTAACAGACCGAATAAATTGAAATTTGTCTTTTTTTACTTTCATTGAATGAATTTCCATGAATTCCTTGCCTGGTATAACGTATAGTTTTCTATTTTAAGTTAGGCTATTAGCGAATAGCCCTAAGTAGATTATTCGGTATAAGTAGCCTAACTTATACTAAGAACGTTTTTGTTAGTCAATGATAACCTTTTTCTTAATTTTAAGTAAAGTTCATTTCGTTTCTCCGAGATATTTTGTAACGACAAAGAGCTCAACAATCGCATAAAATAGTACGCTTCGCACATAAAGGAGATTTTATGGAAACGTTGTTATTTTCCAGAACGTTGCAAACTTCACCATATACAGTCCACACAAGGTCCACTACTTTAATCGTTTTTGGAGCTGACAACACGTGTCGATAGAAAGAGCTCTTCTAAACTTGTACGACAGCACTACAGAAATGTAGCTCAGACGTATTTCGAACGCCCAATTTAGTTTTACTGATCCAATAAAGCAAAGGTGAGAGAGCATATTCGATACTGAGGAATGCTTTACGCTTCATAAAGAAACTTTAAAAAGAATATTACGTCGTGTTGGAAGATGGAACCATCATTTAGGTACTATAGCGTTCAAAAGAGCCTGGGCAATCGAACAAAACTATCGTTTGAAGCTAAATTGAGCGCCACCTTTGTGGGATTGATGTAACAAGGCTATTACAGATGTAAAGGTAATCTTAGTAGTAATGTTAGCTGTCCCTAGATGGCGTTGATAGTCAAAAAACTAAAAAAAAATGTGCACACAGATTTAAACTTTATTTATAACTCCTCGAGTATTCTGACTAGACTTATTCTTTTCTACTTACTGACTTATCTTTTTTTTAGGATACTTTTTGTTTTTTTTTATTGTCATTATTGAGACATTATTAAATCTGTTCAAACATCCTGTGTATTTTGAATCACCCACTGGAGCGTAGCGTAACCGGAAAGCCCTTTTTGGCCAAGATTTAAAAAAACACAAATTAGTTTAATATTTGTGGGATACGAACCTGGGCACTCGAGTTTAGAAGCCGTATGCGCAAACCACTGAACCAAAGTGTTATTAGTAAACCCGCCGAAATATAACGTCAGTTGAAACCTTGGTATATTATCCGTAAAATATGCTAAGGGAATTACAGTTTTATTACCATAAGACTAACGTTAGAATGGCAAATCAACGTTTCAATATATTGATAAAAATGTATACTATAAAAACGTAAGAGGGTAAGTTTAAGTTTTCTAAATACCATACTAGTGCTGATTTTTTTCTTAATCATAGATTCATCGCATGTTCCTTTGTCTGCTACCGTATACGATTGAAAGTGTATTACCGTTACTAGCTGAATATAAGAATGAGTTCTTCGTGCAATATTGATATGATAACCAGATCGCAAATAATTGCCTTGCATAAGGAAGGCAAAAATAAATCAGAGATTGCTAGAGAAACAGGTGTCAACGTAAGTAGTTTAATTTACTTCTTTTCGGTATTAAAATGTTTGCATTATAATTTAATAATAATTATATTATATTTTTTACAATTGTTTCAGAGGAAAACTGTTTCTTTATGCGTAGATCGATACCAAGGAGAAGGGTCTTTGTCCCACCGGCATAAAACTGGAAGACCACGCCTCATTGACACACAGCAACGTCAGTTGATGGTGCGGGAATATGAGGAAGACGGATTTAGGCCCACAAGACACTACGCCGGTTTGTTTGGCACAAGTCCGCTTACGGTTCGTCGTGTGCTTCATGAGGAAGGCATCCATCACCGCAGACATGCCATCAAACCTTTGCTGACGGATGCTCACAAAACGGCAAGGTTACAGTTTGCTCGGGACCATCTTCTTGACGACTGGACTAGTGTCGTCTTCACTGACGAGAAGACTTTTAAATCCAGTCAACACGGACGCCTGAGCTTGTGGCGTCGAAATAATACGCGATACGACAACGATCATGTCGTGCCCAACATGGAATCGGGGCGTATCACAGTGAACATGTGGGGTTGGATGAGTGCAGCTGGTCCGGGAGAACTTGTCAGAATACCTAGCCGTGCAATTAGTGAACATTATGTAGAAGTGTTGGAGGAGACCATGTTACCTACAGTTCGAAATGTGTATCCAGAAGCAGAATTGCCGTTGGTGTCGTTTGTGCAAGATAATTGTCCTATACTACACCGTTCGCGTAATGTCAAAGAATGGTTTGGAAAACACAAAAATAATATTAAAGTTATTTCCTGGCCTGCTAGATCACCGGATTTAAATCCGATTGAAAATGTATGGGGTGTTATTGTCCAACGCTGGGATAATAAAAATGAAAGGACCCCGGAAGCGTTCGAAGCACATTGCTTAAAAATATGGGAAAGTATTCGTGGTTCAGATTTATGTTCAAATTTAATATCATCAATGCGTTCCCGATTACAGACAGTAATTGATAACGAGGGGGGTTACACCCGATATTAAATAATATAAAAAATACACTTACTGGACTTGTTAAAGTCGAGTAAGTATATTTTTAACATTGTTTAAAAATATTTTATCAATAAGATAATAATTTTCTTAGGCTACGAAACAGTGGTGTTTAAAAAAACTACTACCTAAATAAGACAATTATTGACTCCCTTACTTTAAATTTCTCGATTACAATGACATGTAACAGTGAAGGAAGTTTAGTAGTTTGTATTTTTGATTAATAGTAATAAATAATAATATTTATAACACTTTCCAGCTGGGATTTATGTAAGCACAACGGAACGTCGAATTCTAGGATTGGTAAGTTAAGTCAAAACTTTTGATTCCCAAAAATAGTGATGGTGGATGGATGACAATCTATAAAATCTACTAATTGATTTTTATTTTTTAATTAATAGTAATAGTCTCATAAAACAAATCGTAATTATTGTTTATTTCAGTTGCTAAATAGATATTACGGTTGCCAATACCTTTAAGTAGTTTTATTGAGGCGAAGTTTCAATCTTTTTCCGTTTTCGGAAATGATACTTAAGCTTAAACCTCAATAAAAAGTAAACAATATTGCCTAATTAAAAATCTTACACTTTTTTAACGGTGTAAATTAGTTAAATTAAAGCACATCTCGTATTCAAAATGTGTTTAATTTCCAATCAACGTTATAAACACTGCTCATTTAATGTGTTATTTATTTAACCAACTCATGCCATTACATTATCCTAAAATAATAAAATAGTACTTGATTATGGATTTTTCTTTAGATAGTTTGTTTACAATGTTATCAATTTCTCATATTTTAAAGACAAACGGGTCTTAATCGCGTAAACTTACGTTTAATTATATCCTGACGTTTCGGGCATGACGTTACACCCGTGGTCGCAGGCAGACTATATATTTATCAATTTCTATTGATGGTAACTTTTAGTGAATTATTTCGAAAGATGGTATGTCTTAGCACATAACTCGTTGAAAAATTAAATGTAAACATGAAATCGCTCAATAGCTTGAAGGTAATTTAATTTCAGAACCACATATCTTGTAGTATAATAGTTATTTAAAGTTGCCGATTTCTAAAAATGAACATTTGATAGTTTAGAAATGAGCCTTATATATATATGACGTTAAGGCTATCGGAAAAATGGTGAGTCTTACCCTCATATTAATAAGGATTAATCTATAACTGTGAAAAGTTCATTCTTAGAAATTGGCAAATATAATAAAAAAATATGTTTTAGCTTCCATTGTGCAGTCATAAGATTTATTATTATGTTTTGGTTTGAAATAAATACGCCTTGTAGATAAAGTAATAAAAAATATAGGGTTAAAATCAGATACAGCTTTTGTATTTCTTTTAATACGTATTATCATTCATAAGTGCAACTGCAAATTGATTAAACAGCGTTTTTTGCTAACAAGACATAAATTATTTATTAAGATTAAGATTGGTTATAATTTGTAATTAATTAATAAAAAATATAGAAAAAAATTAAGTGTCCTATTTTTTTGTGTTTTTATCCGTTAGCAATTCCTGAATAAACACAATAAGTACCGTAAAACTACCTAACTAAACTCCAAATGCTCCCAACAAGAAGATTGGGACTGACGTTTATTAAGAATTGAAATTGTGGACTATTATATAGTTGCAGTATTGGACCATAGTTAGGTGATTTTACGGTATTAGACCATAGTTTCGGGGGGTGTCAGCATCCGTAGCCTAGTTGATAGTAACCTTGCCTACGAAGCTGGAGGTTCCGGGTTCGAATCCCGGCGAGGGCATTATTTGTGCATTTATTTATCACAAATATTTTGTTCCTTGGTCATGGCTGTCTATATATTTAAGTATCTATATCTTCCTATCTATTATATATATATATATATATATCGTCGCTTGGTACCCACATCACAAGCCTTAATTGAGCTTACCGTGGGACTAGGTAGATTTGGGTTAGATGTCCCAAGATATTTATTATTATTATTTATTCCCACAAGTGGTAACAACTGGGAATTAAAAATCGTGGGATTTCTTTTTCCCAGTAGATACCAGTGGTATCATACCACCAAATATTAAAGTGGTAACAGGTGGGAAAAAATCTCAGTTGTTACAACTCGTGTCATGTGAAACGAGAGGTTTTACGGGGTATCGAAGGTGGCGGGGTCAAAGCCGATAACTCGAGAAAACCGGTTTTTGAAATACGAACTAAATGTCACTTACGTGAGGTTTGTTTTTTCAATGAAAAAATATCTCGGGTTTGGCCACTCAGCTCTCGATATAATAAATGTAAAGCGAACCTTTCTAGGTTCGCTCTTCTGAGCATTCTTGCGTATGAATTCAACTAGAAAATCGTTGTTATCCTCAAGCGGAACAATAGGCCTTTACCAATTTGACAATCAAAAATCAGCAGTAGAGACATGCCGATAGCTACTTGCGAGCAGTGAGTAGGTAGCTATCGGCGAGTTTACTCTTCGCGGGCGAGGGAATACTCTTAGAAAATTTACTCGTCGGCAGTCTGAACAGCTAGTGATCAACTGTACTAAAATATGTCTGTAACTTTTACTGTGTTCCCTAGGCGAAGAAATACTGGATAGCCCATCGTTTAATAATATTGGGTCTCTGGTTGAAATGGGTGGGTAGCACTACACTAGGCTAAATACCGCCTGACCGAGTGATCGATTTTTATTCACCTACGACTATGAATGAAATATCAATTCAAAACTGTTTACATAATACATAGATATCAGGTGATTACATTGATTCCGAAAGTTATTTGACTGGTTGAAACTACTGATACTTGGGTCTATTTAAGATTAAAATAAGGTAAATAATTTTGACGTGTCTTAATGTTTATTCAAAGTGATTGAACCTGTTGAATGTTGCCTTATTTATATTAATTATAGAATAATCGGACCAATATGTAAATAATTATAAAATATTATTACATATTTGTAATGAACTATTTTTGAACGGTATTTTTTAGTAAACTGACATTTCGAAAACGATCATCTTCTTTCTAATGATTTAAGAATAAACATAATTATTTATAAATGTGGTTTTAAATATTTACCACAAAGGTATACTAAATAATATTATTAGGTAGATAATATTCATTATTTAAAATATTTTAATAATCAGAGAGCCTACAGCGAACTATAAATATCGTTAATTTCAAGTATCTGTCTCTGTCAAGTTGAAGACGCCTTTATTAGAGTGACAAAGATAGATGCTCGACATTTACGATTCTCCAAGTTCGCGGTAGACCTTCTAAATAGTTCATTGCGCTTCGCCAGCAGCGCCATCTAGTGTGGGTAAGACAACCTATGCTAACAGAGCTCAAGCGAGCGCATAGGAAAGTCGCCCTAGAGGTGTCCACGCTATTTTGAACCCGATAGTACCTACTAATGTTGAAATACGCTACTTGGAATTTGATTGTTGGGCAGATCTCTGAAACTTGACTCGGCTTAAATCTGTTCAAATATTTCTTAAGTACCTACTTAATTTTGCCATGTTTTGTAAGCAA
The DNA here is from genome assembly GCA_025490895.1 of Thaumatotibia leucotreta. NCBI lineage: Eukaryota > Metazoa > Arthropoda > Insecta > Lepidoptera > Tortricidae > Thaumatotibia > Thaumatotibia leucotreta. The sequence continues at coordinate 22,697 of JALPQI010010546.1, forward strand.
AAACATAATAATGAGAAAACATAAGGAGATTATGATTTTATACCTACCTACCTACTTGGCCGTGTGGTGACGGCAGTAAGAATACATTTTGTCACCACCCCAACTCCTCATTCGGGTGTCGTAAGAGTCGACTAAGGGATTGAAGTGTCATTGACCATTATTTGATAAAAGATTGATGATAGGCAGCAGCGTCATCATAGTGGACACATTACTGCGATCGCCAATCCGTTTGCCCAGCGTGGCGATTATGGGCATTTACCTCCTAATGCGTCGGGCTACGTCCAGCAGTGGACTATCATAGGCTGATGATGATGATTATCTACCTACTTCCTTATAATTTATAAAGTAAATAACAGCTATAACTACGTCCTATGGTTAGTAACAATGTATTTAGGTATGTATAAAGTATCGCACTCTCATATAACACAAGACAATTAACTACCTAGTAAATTATACAAATTACTGCCTGGGTACCGAGGCAATAATCTGTTTGGCATAATTTGTATAGGCAATATTTAATTAATGCGTTTAGTTCACTATACCCTTTAGTTGAACTTTGCAATGTCATCATCTTTATTTAAGTATGTTTTTCGTAGGGTCTTTAAACTGTGTGTGTTGCCAGTGATGACATACGGTACTGAAACGTGGCCGCTTACAATGGGCCTCATAATAAGGCTCAAAGTCACCCAAAAGGCTACGGAGAGGGCTATGCTAGGAGTCTCTCTGCGTGATCGGATTAAAAATGAGACCATCCGCAGCAGAATCAAAGTAACCGAAATAACTCTCCGAATCGCTAAACTGAAGTGGCAGTGGGCGGGGCACATTGCGCGTAGAACCGATGGCCGTTGACGTTTGACCGTGGACGTTTGACCGTTGAAGGTGGACGGATGACCTGGTGAAGGTCGCAGGAGTCCGCTGAATGCGGGTGGCGCAGGACCGGTCATTGTGGCAATCTTTGGGGGAGGCCTATGTTCAACAGTGGACGTCTTTCGGCTGATATGATGATGATGATGATGGTGAAGTATGCTTTTTGGTAATATACCTTACAACTAAGGCATTATAATATTTTACAAAAAAAAGATAATCTTACATTTAAATATTAGGTACTCGTAGATATCATATATCAAAGAAAAAATACCGAAGAGTACCAACGCCAGAGGTGGGATATTTAAATTTATACATAGTACCTAGTGATACTTTCCACTTGAAAAATATAATTCAAAAAACCTTTAATATCTACTACGATTAGAGTTGTTTCACAAAATAACTATAAAGGTAAACGTACTCAACGAAGTTTAATTAAATACCTGCCATTGTCATAATAATATCATTTTTGTCGACGATTTTGCCGATCCTATAACATTTAGAAAGAGCGGTTTTGTGTAATATTAAAAAGAAATGTTACTTACTTCTTATGAAACATACCAATTTGTACTAGTAAGACTGTATACATATACATATATAGTTATTTTCGTTAGCTTTCATCAATATAGATTTACGTGGAATGTGTTTTTTTCGGACAAGTGCCTTTTTTTTCCTTTTTTTACTAATACATCCTAATGGGAGCTATTTTGGTATCTAAGATATAAAATTATGAGAATGTCCACAAAAAATATATAAATATAAATAAATAAATATCTTGCGGACATCTTACGCAAATCGACTTAGTTCCACGGCAGGTAAGCTAAATTAAGGCTTGTGATGTGGATACCAAGCGACGATATGTATAATAGATAGATACATATAGATACTTAAATACATAGACCGCCATGACCAAGGAACATAATATATATTTGTGATAAATAAATACACAAATAATGCCCTCGCCGGGATTCGAACCCGGAACCTCCAGCTCCGTAGGCAGAGTCACTACCAACTAGGCTACGGAGGCTGACAATACATATTATGATCAAAACATTATCAATTATTTTGTTCTGACCAATTGAATATAAATAAAACTTACATAATACATCGTGTCGAGTTATGACTTGCCTTGAATGCGTAGGTAGCCACGAAAGATGCCAATCGCTTAGTAGCGTAGCATTTTTTCCTCTCTGTCACTCTTTGTTATTAATGTGACAAAGACAGTTGCGTTTCGTTCGCGACTGATCATTAGCGATTAGCATCTTGGCTTCGCACCCAGTGATGCGACAGTTGCTTATAAAATATACAGATATTGGCGCCTCGCCTGCTAAGAGTTTCCTGCTACACTTTCGGCATCAATACCTATACTTATTTGGTCTCAAAAGCAAAATGCTTAAGGTTACAGCTGATGATCCTCATATACAGTGTGTGACCTTGAACACGGGAGAAAAATGAAATGGGTGACTCCTTAGGCTATCCGCAATAATCCTGTAAAGGTCCCAATGTTTAAAAATTGATAAGTTTGGAAATATTGTTATTCAAAGTTATGGACCCGAAGTACTGGATCTCGGCATCACGATATCGTAGCTTGTCAGTCGCAAGACATCAAGATAGTACCTATACCAGGTACTGAGTCATTATAGTTATTTTGGTTTTATTATAACACTAATTTGGTACGTTTTTTTTAAGTTTTGGGTCATTTTTCAATGTTACAAAAAATGGTAAGTTATTAATAACTTATGAGTCAAGTAAAAAAACCCATAATAACAAATATACCAAGAAAAAAAACAAAAAAAAAATATGACTATACTTATGTGGAAATGATTGTTGCTTAGCTTATTAATGCACCATTTAAATTTTCACCCCGGTTGTAGGCCACACACTGTAGAAGGAATTCTCTCTTTACAGGGTTCGCGAGTTTATCAGTTTTTCATAATTTTATTTCATATGTACCTCGCGGTAACCGAGGAAAATATTACTCCGTATTATACTTAGGTAATATTCATACTTAATAAGCTACGTCAACATAAAATCTACTACTGATGAAACTATATAATCAAAATTCCCAAGTCGTACCTACTTACTTTTCATACAGACATACAAATTTTACATGCTGCTTTTCAGTTTTTTGCTTCAAGAAACCAAAGTCGCAAGTTTTCTTCAAAATTAGCTTAACCCATAGTGCTCTTTTTGGCACAGTAGACCGCAAATATTTATGGCATGAGCACAAAATATGTCACCCATATATATCAATACAATGATGATTACGGCAGTAAATAATCGTAATGTCCGAGAACATAATTGACAAATAAACGACGCACCCAATGATATAAGAGGCCGACTGGAATGTATGACTATTTGTCACAATAATGTTGAGATATAGCGGTTGCAAACATAACTCACATCAACGAAAATTCCTGGCAATCCAAACACCCTGGTGCTGGGATTCTCCAACGGTGTGTATCTGTAGAATTCGTGATTCCCTCGGTACCACTTAGCGGTGTACAGTGGCGCTCCCTGCATGTCACGGTAGCACATCAATACTGCAGTTCCGTTGCGTTTCACGATAGATGGCTCTATCAACAGCTTGACGTTCCCGATGCTGGTTACGTCTGAAAATAAAGTGAGTTTCAAAAAAGTCTTCTAGAATTTAAATACACAATAGTTATCCCCTGAAAGACAGTAACCGTGTGAATCTCGTCATAAAATTATCAGAGTAACGAACAAAATTGTGTTTTTTAATATGTGATGCGACACTTGCTGCGACAGTTATTTAACCACTCGTTTTCGTTAGTAAACTAAAACTAATAAAATAAAAAATGGTTGCCTGGTAGAGAATGCCTGAAGGCGTACTTTTAATGTTAATTTGTGCATAAAAGTTTAAAGAAATAAATAAATAATACTATGTAAACGGATTTTATTGCATATTAATTACTTTGCAGTATTTCAGTTCAATGGAGGTTTCAGTCCCCCACCCGTTCACACGGTCACCCCTTAACCACGATCGCTCTGTAAACAGTTGGACACTTTAGTACCTATGTAATTAGTTTACGGCTATACGCGATATAATCTGACTCAATCCTTTGTTTACACATTTTAATAATGTAAGCACCTCTTAATCGATCCTTAGAATTACTCATCTCGATCGAACACAGTTTCTGTACCTATTTAATATTTACGTTTGTTCCACGAGACTTGTGGGGATATAGAATAGTACCCGAATAAATATTACGGATCAAAATTACAATAAAGTTGATAAAGTACCTACCCAATACGCTCGGAACGTTTTCGGATTAAAACACTTAGGCACTGGTCTCACCGCGAGCTACTAAGCTATGAACTATGGGCTATAAACACGAACAAAAGATACCCACTCCCGTGTAAATAAAAGAGACACGGCGATACTCGCCCAGCTATCAGCTATCACCGCCGGGCGAGTATCGCCGTGTCTCTTTTATTTACACGGGAGTGCGTATCTTTTGTTCGTGTTTATAGCTGACAGTTCATAGCTTAGTAGCTCGCGGTGAGACTAGTGCCTTAGGCTAGCTTACTCTCAACCTTCAAAATTCTAGTGCCTCCAAACACCAACTAGCAACTTCCAGTTGTCTAAGCTACGGCAGGACCAAACGTGAACAATAACCAAAAATACCACGTAAAACACTTTCTCATCACACCTGTTCGGTAAGTGAGCCAATGCGCTGCGGCGTTGTGCGCCGTAGAAGCCTCATTACGCCCTAGGGAAATCAAGGATTATCATACAACATTACGTCGCACCATTGGATTTCTGTTATGAAAATGATAAATCTAAGTCATCCTTGATTTTGAGAAATAATTGAAACCGTTTTAGAGTAGTTTTGTGAAAATATATTGTATTATTTACTTTTTTTGCCTCACAGTTGTGATGAAAAACATTGTGTGTGCCACGGGCGGTACAAGAATTATGAATTTTCTTCTTAATTTCTTATTTACCGCCCTTAATACACAATGTACTATTCCAGCTATGCAATTCAAGAGTGTAATACATTACACGCCTCAAACTCAATTTTTAACCTGATTTAACTTTATACCACAAGGGACGTTAAAACGATCGCCAGTTTGCCTACAGCTGGGGAAAATCCAGGACACATTCAGACTGGGATATGATAATTATAACCAACGTGAGACTCAAATGTATTAAAATATTATCGAACTGGTTTACTCACGTATTTAAGTCGATGATTGCTCGACATGTTTCGACTTATTAAGGGGATCCTCGTCCGGAGCACCCTCGGTCAAAGCCCGACGCGTACTGCGGGCCTGCGCCCTACTAGAACGACTGCTAGAGCAATCATTGAGTTAAACACGTGAGTAACCCGGTTTAATAATATTTTAATATGGGATATGATAGTTTTCATCAGCCTTGCTGTCTAAGCGCGCAATTGCTTGCATGCGTAGCGGGAGTAATAGAAAAGTGAAATTCCCTAGGGAGTAATAGAAATGTCCGTAGGTACTTCATAGAATAATATTTTGTCTTATAACTTATTTTTTTATCCGCAAGTGCGATGAAAAACTTTGTATGCATCACGGTCGGTAAGCGAAATACTAACTAGAGTCATTAAAAGCCCTCCACTTACGGCGTCGGGCTTCTACCACTCTCGTTAGTAATTCCGTACTTACCTCCCTTGATGCACAATGTACTATTATACTATACTGGAATATGTCTGACTCGTTTACGTCCCAGTGAGATCAATGTATCGCTTCAATCTGATCTGAAACCGCCTCAAGCGCAAAGCAAGCTGTATAATAATATAAGACAGTAATTTCTTACTTAATATAAGTTTATATGTATGTATGCATTTAATTCTTTATTGTACACAAAGCACAGGCAAAAATACACATTTCATGACAGCCGAATAATATCACTTGTCTAACGTACTTACATGATTCTTGTTATTTTTAATTCGGTTATTAAATGGATAGAATCTGGGGCATATTTGCATTTTATCGCTTTTCCATTGGCCGTTTTAAAGATCTAATCTACCGTCTCCAAAAGAGTATTAAACTTGTATCTAGAAGCTCATCGTTATGAATTTATGAATAAGTTCGGGTAAGTTTTGTTAATTTAACACCTTCCCGGACACTCAACGCCTATAGACGTGATTCCATTGTTCTTTTTATTGTGTCTGGAGTAGTGTCCGTGAAGGTGTTAATTAACTTGTATAAATCGACGTAGCTTCCTATAAAACATGTTTATTATATCTCTTTATAAGGCACCAGTCTCAAAAACGACCACCCTATCTTTTTGTATTTTTTCTTGTACAGAATTTTTCGTACTATACGTATAATGGCGTTGAGGCTTGAACCCACGATTTTTTAGTCTTGCCCGTTAAAGGGTTGTAGATAACTTTCAACTAAAATTGGATCCAATTGATTGTATTGAATGTAGGTACTAATATATGATATACAAATTCACGTTACAGCTGATAAAGTAATCGTAACATTTATAACAAATGAACGATATACTTATACTTATAAACGTTATACTTGGGTCTAAATTATTTACGTTGTCTTATTTTGTGTCCCTAAAAAACGTGACACAGTTGTGATGTTTGTATGAGATGATGTTTTGTTTCCAATTTTTGATGTATGGATTAAAATCTAGCGTGAAAAAGAAATACAAGTGGACCGGATTATTTTTATATACTGATTCGAGTCAGCAACTAGAAGCGTGACAGAGTGGTATGAAACAAGACAACGAAAATAATTTTGACCCACTTACCTGAATAATTACACTTGCGGTCAAAGAATACTACCATAGAATACTACCAGGGTTACCATGATGTACTAATGCGATTTAGTTTAGGTTCAGGGAATGGGACAGAGATATATGACTCTTATAGCCTTATTCCTTTCTCTCCACCTAAACTGAATTGCATTACTACGTCATGGTAACCCCCCATCAAGTACGGCTTATCAGTTATCGAACATATTCGATGGACAGTTATAGAACATATTGCGATTCAGATAAGATCCTAAACTGAATCGCATTAGTAGATCGTGGTAGACTCCCAGGTGTAAGAAAATATTGTAAACATGCTGGTTTCAAATAGGTAATAGGTTTATATTTTTTTTTTTGTATTAGTGGAATCCATGTGAATATGAAATTGTATTGAAATTACCCTGATTATTCATCGAATGCAAAAAAAACATGTAACCATATCGTCAGGTAATTCCGTGGATACAAAAATTGCAGGCCATGATTAAAAAAAGCCCTTTCTACAAGCATATTTGAAGGTTTTATTTAGCATCAATCTTACGACTATTTAAAGTTTTTTTTATTGGACGATTGATTGTAATATTTGCATTATTTTATATGAAAAATTATGCTCGATTCGTATTTATTCACCGCGAGTATAGGTATTTTATAGGTCATATAGGTCATATTCCTACTACCGTCACCACACGGCCAAAATATATTAATAGATGACCTGGTGAAGGTCGCAGGAGTCCGCTGGATGCGGGTGGCGCAGGACCGGTCATTGTGGCAATCTTTGGGGGAGGCCTATGTTCAGCAGTGGACGTCTTTCGGCTGATATGATGATGATGATGATGATGATGATGAGTATATTTACGTATTGTAACATAATGTTCGATACTATAATTATGTACCTAGATAATACGTAGTTAGAGGTGACTTGTAGACCTTATAGTTTTTTAATTGGCTGAGTAGCCTTTCAATTATACCGACTTACTATTTCGGCGAAATATTTCTTTATGATAATGTTTTTTCTACAAATTACTTTGTAGAAAAAAAAATAATACATCAAGAAATACCTACATATGAGAAAAGTTAATACCTACATATTTATTTCAGATAATTATACCTATGACTCTAATGGGGTTTATTTATTATATTAACGAGTTCTTTTTCTACCTATGCTCAGGAGTTATGCTCTTGAGCATAGGTAGGAAAAAAACTTTATTCCGACGATTAAATGGCTACAACGTCTTCTGCTGGACATAGGCCTCTCCTATTAACTATGCGTATAGACTCATTAGGAGGTAAATGCTCATAATCGCCACGTAGGGCAAACGGATTGGTAATCGCAATAATGGACACCACAACAATATACACTATGATGACGCTGCTTCCCATCATCAATCTTGGATCGAAGAGTAGGGGTGGTATCCCGGTATTCATTTGTACGCAATCACAGGATTTAACATAATAAAATCTCGTCATTGCATCCATTTGAATCCCAGGATTATAGGCCTAGAGGTGACAAATGTATTCCTACTACCGTCACCACACGGCCAAAATATATTAATTGTTTCATCCTGAAGGTCTCTGCCCACTAGACCGTAGCACACCGTGACCGTAGCATGAACGTATCAGATACGGACTGTGAGACGACACGGACTACTATGCCCACTATAACGTGTGTACATCGTTTCATATCCGTGCTAAGCCCGTTTAGTGACCGTTGCATCCGCGTCGCAACCACGTATCATCCGCGTCGCAACTACGTAACATCCCCGTAGTATGTGTGATTCATACCCGTCGTTATCGTTCTATTGTCACAGTTTTATCAGTTTCAAATTGTTTTCGCGTTCGTTAGACTAAGTACTATCGCTCTGCTAGTATTTTCCTAGGAGTTCATTTCTACACCTATTTATCTGAGCTATACATAAGCAGACATCGTTAACTGCGATCGAAATCCATTGAAGTACTAGGACTGTTACTGAGTCCAGTCAAAGTCAAATATTATTTATTGAGTAGGCTAAGCAACAAGCACTTTCAAATCGTCAGTTATGCTTATTATACATTTTGTTTGATTATTTTTACATCTTCTAATAATTTTGTAACAATAATTAATTTTAAATAACAATGGAGCAACTGCTCAAAGAGCATAAGTTTTTCGAAATAAAAAAAGATATACCTATCGATTTTGTTTACCTACATATTGTAATAACAATCTAAAAACCAATAAAATTTATTCTAGAAATTCAAATCAAAAGCATGGTTTTTACCATGTACAAAAACAAACAAATTGTGCAATCTATATTCTCGCCGACAATCCTTGCTGGTCCGTGCATGGCACGCGACGGTGTTGGTAGGCGACGGAACGTCTTAGTGGGCATAGTCTCATACTTTTCCATGCAAAGAATATTTTTTTGTCTGATACGTTCATGCTACGGTCATGGTATGGTACGGTCTAGTGGGCAGAGACCTTAAATATTTCAAAAAAGTCCATAAAATGCTCTACAGAAATTGGGTGTCGTTACAATCAGAAAATGACGGCATCGATAAAAATAGAGATTCATTATTCCAGTAGGATCGACTGGATCGCTTTTGCATCGTCAAAGTTTCTACACTTGATAGTAAACATACACAGCTATATTTAAATTTATTCACAGAGTTAACAGAATACAAAAAAAAAATACATTGCCATTTTATAAATAAAATTTGTCATTCAAATTTAAGAAAACATGCATAAAAGTTTATTTTAATTGATTGTAATCATTCAATTTGGACAAAGCAGTTTTATCACAAAGATAGTCTTCTACAGTATAAGTACCTAAAACCCTTTTTCATTTGTGAGGTTCTCATCTGGCAGAAAGGCACGCCGCATGCCTATAAATATTATTATTTCACACGTTTCTTCACATTCCGAACAAACTCTAAATGGGCTAGTTTTAATTGGTCTCAACAAAATTGTACAATTCAATACACAAACACAGAAAACTATATCAAATTAGTAAAAATATAAAGTACAACAATACTATGTATATTTTAAAGACAAACGGGTCTTAATCGCGTAAACTTACGTTGACCGCGTAAACTGCGTAACCCCGTGGTCTGCCTACGACCACGGGTGTAACGTCATGTCCGAAAAGTAAGGATATAATTAAACGTAAGTTTACGCGATTAAGACCCGTTTGTCTTAAAAATATGAGTGATAATCGTGAAAGTTTAAATCAATATAATACTATCTATCACAAGTAACAGTATTCAATTTAAAAAATTGCACAGGGTATTGGACAGACACCTTTAATAAGTAATTGAGACCTTCGTCTCGAACTACGAGCCCAATATTAAATACCTAGGTACTGACTAACTATAATCTGTTTCTCGAGATTTAACAGTCGACAAAGGGGAATAGGTATCTAATTTATTAGCTAAGCGTATTTTACATGAATAGCTTTAAATTAAATAATCCTTATTTAGTTAATTTACATTGTAGAGGTTACTTATTTCCTATTAATGGACTAGCTTCTTAAATTCATATTATTGTTTTGTGTTTATTTTTGTTAAAGAATGTTTAATATGACAGTTCAATATGACCATAAAATATAAATATGTCTGGTCCCATTCATTTATTAAAATTATAGAAAGGGAACCTAACCAAGTCACTAGTAGGTACAAGTGCCGTATTAAAATATATTGTTATGTATTACATATTTGCATAGTAAATTGTTTTAATTTTGGACTGTTTAGCTGTAGTCAAATTGTTTTGTAAATTGCTTAATACGTTCATAAATTAACGTTTTACATAAACGGTAGGAATAGTTTGGTTATGTAGTTGGCCATGTCGTTGTTTATAATTCGTGTATTCCAAAACTAAGTAAGTCTAAACCAATGTTGTGGAACGCATTTAATGATTGAATATCTTAATAGTGTATCTTTTGAATTCCCAAAATCACCATGTTTGTCAAAATAGGTAAATATGGACCATACCCATATTATTCAAATTGCAAAAAAAGTTGTACATAATTAAAAGCATTTCATGAAAACAAAATTGAATGTAAAAAATATCGTGTTACGTTAAACAACGCCAAATATCTGAGGAAAATTATTTATCTACACAAATATCGTTAAGTGCTCTAAAATGCGTTCAGAAACAATAGACAATGACCTACATTACCCACCATCAGAACTTCCATCAGTTAGGTATGTAACATTACATACGATTTTTCCGGAGGTTATGAGTTTTAAATTTAGAACAGCTGTCAGATTCAAGTGGGGTGTCTATTCTGGTATCTATAGATATTCAGCCAGTCATCGACACAAAAAGTTAATTCAGTATGTTTTTTAGATACAATCGGACGATATTTTCATATCGAGTGGCACAAGAATAGGGACATCACTCGATTGTCTATGATTAAAAAAAAATTACAGAGATTGAAATCACTGGCATTCCGAGCTGTCTTTTGTTTGTTGGCTTACAACTACAAGTGAAAAATTGTGAATACTTTGTGATAATACTGATAATTACTTGATAATGAGTGGCAGTGACTCGGATAACGATATGAGCACTCCGCCGGACATACTCATTACCTATGGTATTGGTATACAGACAGCAGTAATAACATAACAATGCATGTCATTTTCCTACAGTTCCTGAACCCATCTTAGAGCATCATATGACTGTGTGTAGATAAAGTAGTGTATGCAACTATACGTAATCAGGCATTACGTACAGTTGCATAAACTACTATTATTAACAGGTAGCGACTTTTTTTTTAGTACTCATATACTTATATGTATTCTTACATTACCCACACATGCACAGGCTTTTAGAAAACCCGTATTTCATCTGACGCCAACCGAGGAATGAATGAGCCTTTGTCTTTAGAATGGCGGCAGCTCTACTTAGGATCTGATGTTGTTTGGAAAGTAACTCAACTAGACGTAACTACTAATTCCATTTATTTTTTCAGGGTTAACCTAACAATTGGCGCCTAGATCATATTTATAATTTTTGTTATAAGCAAAATAAAATGAAACTCGTAAATATTTTCTAGGCCTTACACATTTACAACAGTGAAAACAACACAATAGTTTTAGAAACTGTAAATTTAATCAAATATTTAGTATAATTATGTATTCGAGCTGTTGTGAAATAACTCTGGTTAACTAGAGTTAAATTGTAAGTAGTACATGTACAAAGCAAAGCCAATAAATCTTTCAATCATTTAAACTTTCAAGTCAACTCCACTGATGTCTGTAAAATTCGATACGGAAACTCCGGACGCTAATTATATTTAACAATACCCATATAAACATTTTTAGTAATTATACCTAAATATCTTAATATTTGGGATTTAAAGAAATTCCGCGTATGGAGGTATGCACTACAAATAATTTTGAAATACTGTTTCAATCTATTCTTTAGTTTGCACTTGCAGGGGCTATCTAGGTTACGTATTACGTATAAGAGACTTATTTAAATAAGCGTATAAAAATAATATCTACATTTCAATTCACATTCCATATTCCTAGTAAGTACAGTACGATTTGATGTGCTACGCTACATAACAAGCGTACCAAGGGACACTAGAAATGATTACGGCCAACATGAACATTCAAATTGAATCGAGATAGCCGGATCGAATCTGAGTAGTCGATTTATATTCAGACGATATGTGGTTATTTTCTTAAAGGAAGTTTACCCTTGGGAATTTACGGTTTCAGAAACCCGTATAAAAGAGAAAGAAAACTGTGGATCAAGTTTCAATAACAGTTTTTGTTGACGGTTGTATTAACGTTTCTGTACCATTTTCTACCCTATCACAGTGACAGTCAATATTTATAAAAACCACTAGAAATTCATGCTTCTGTATAGACATGTACCGACTAAGACATTGTACAGTCAACAAAAAATGCTACATCAACAACCAATTACAGTACCACAATTTTATTATATCTTGGCAACCTTTTTAGCTTCCTTTTAACTACATTATTAAATTTGTTGCTTTGTTACAGTTATACAGGTTCCTTAAGTATGTTGCGGGTCAAATTAGTTCGAGTATCATCGACAACGCAAGTGTATGATATGAAGTTATTTATAATGGTCACGAAATGTCAGTTAAAATAACTGAGTTGATGATAGTACATTGAAATTACTTGGTAAAATTAATGTTGACGAAATGTTTCTGCTAGTTAGGACAATTTTCAATAAAATGGCTATCCGGCAACCAGTCCCTTATCACCGGTAAAGAATAAGCACCTAACCTGCACCTTTATTTGTCAGAGAAGATATCGCTAACGTTATTGCGATGTAGATAAAACCAGTGGCATCTTTATAGCCAATAAAATTCAGTATCAAAAATGTTCGATGCTGAAACAAGAAGGAAAGTACACAAATATACCTATGTATGTTTGGCAAACAATAGGCACAATGACTGGCAAGTAAAATCAGCATCTTTTGTCGAACTGTCAAAACAATCACCACTACGGAATTTTATATGAAATACTCAAAAGTGACGTTACGTTTGAGTACTGCCAAAAGACCTACTCTTTTAAGTTCTTCTAAATTTATTAAATAAAAGCTACGTACAAAAATTACTACAATCTACATCTTAGTAATATTTTCTTCGTGTATTATCTCGTGCATAATGTTAAATAATTTATTTTAACTACAGTCATCATCCCTATTATTCATAGTAACTTTTGGCAGAAAATACATTAGCAGGAACTATCAAGTCTTGTGTACTTGAAGTGTTTAAAAAATAGATGAATAGAATGTGTAAATTAGAATATCTCTAACCTGTGTACAACACGACACAATAGAACACGACACGTACAGTACAATACGAGAACCTCATTCCAAACGCCATTGGACGACACGATTTAATACATAATATAACTTATGTCATTTACCTACGTCTTATCTTACTGACGCATAATTTAATGACGATTAGTATAGGACCCAAGGAAGCTATTTAAAGATTTAAGATTTTCATTGATGAGACCCTGATTGTGTTCTGAAAGTGTGTGATCATAAAATAATGCAAGTTTTTAGGTTTGTTTATAGTTTATTAATTTTCTATTGGCGCACGGTATACATATAAGGCTTTGGCGCTAAGTAAAATAAATCTTGATGCACGATTGCGAGCGTTTTGGTAATAACTTCTCACTTTGTCGCTTACCATAAGAACGGAATCGACATGTATACGAAATAAATGTTTCAGCACCCTTATGGAAAGCGATAACGTACGACGTTTTTACTAAAACGCTCATGAGTTTTTTCGCTTTTAGACACACATCATCGTCATCATCATCATGATAATCAGGAACAGCCTATGATAATCCACTGCTGGACGTCGGCCTCTCCCATTAACTATGCGTATTAGACGCATTAGGAGGTAATTGCCCATAATCGCCAAGCTGGGCAAGCGGATTGGCGATCGCAGTAATGTGTCCACTATGATGACGCTGCTGCCCATCACCAATCTTTTATCAAATAATGCAGCACACAATAGGCACACAATTAGCAAGAAATTAAAAAACTTCATTTCAGTGAGGTTTGTAACGACAATTAAGTACAAACATTCTGTAAAAACTCGGTTTTGGTGTTAGTTTTATAAACTTCAAGCGATAATATAATAGATAAACCCCGATAAAGTTTAAATTCCTAAAGATATTGTACCTTCTTAATTGTCCTTACAAACCTGACTGCAATTAAGGTTTTTTTTTAAACCCACGCTAATTGGCAGTCCCTTAAAGTGCAAATGCCCTCATAATTGATTAGGTACCTAACCTACCTAAAGAAAAAACAAATATTAGCTGTAAATATTCCTGCAAGTTATTGCATGTACCTAGTATAATATATGAGCATAGCCTAAATACCCGGAGAATTCGGAAAGAAAATTTCATACATACCTACTTTTACTAAGCCAATAAATATCAAATAGGATTAGATGTTTAACTAATAAATTAAGTAAATATGTACGAATTCTGTTTTAGAACCCGTTTATTTATGTTACGAAATAGAGCAAACAGGAAGTGCTATTTCATTCATCAGTTACTCGCGCAAAGCGTTACCAGAGTGCGTACTACGACGTTTACGTTGGCAAGTAAAATTCACGTTTACTCGACGCTTAAGTAATAACGCTAGCTCAAGTACATCAGTGCGAGCATGCTAGACCGCTTTATGTATCCAGTAAACTTTAGCTCAAAACTTATTTGCCAACTCGTGGTACGGCTACCCCTGCTTCCATTGCCAAGCAACTAATGCACGAACATAGACAATGGTTGAAATATCAAAGCTGAACAGGTAAATGGGTTAATTACTTAACAAAGATGGTTAAATTGCCATTCCGCTCTCGCAACTCACGTGTAACTTAACATTCTTAGCTTTAGATAATTACTTGGAACAAAAGATTTCCTTAATTCTCTTCGAAACATCGCAACACCTAACTTTATGCGTAACTTACTTACATCAAACCAAATTGCTGAAATTAGAGTTAAAAGCGTTACCTTGCTTGGCGCAAGGTACGAGACTTAGGAGTGCAGGTTGATTGAATCACAACTTTAAGAATTAAATCTTACTGGCGGGTATGAAATAATACAACTAAGTACTTTAGCACGAAGGAATGTTTACAATGTAAATATTATTAATTTACGAATACATCGTGTGAATTGTGGAACAAATAGAAACCTTGTTATTATACGTTCTTACTTCTACTTACGTACTACTTACTACTCCTTCCGTGTACGCTTTGTGTGGGGTGTTGATTTTTTAAAGTACCTTTGGCCGTGTGGTAAGAGCAGGGACAACACATTTGTCACCAGTTCAACCCCTCATGCGAGTGTCGTAAGAGTCGACTAAGGAATTGAAGTGTCACTGACCATTATTTGATAAAAGATTGATGATGGGCAGCAGCGTCATCAAAATACCCCCTGAACTATTTGGCCACTTCCGTTACAAGTACTTGAGGACCTGTAAATAGTACGTATACGTAAAGATCAATATAAACTCCAATAAGGATCTCATATTGGTTGTCAAAATGACGTACTGAATGATACACAATTTTTTCTTTATTATACGTTACATGTCATAGTATCGACGCTTTATTTTTTACTTCTTAATTAAAACCATGCTTCAATTGGTTCGTTACTTTTTAACATTCATATATTTATTATCGTCTAAATTACGATACATAATAATTTGATTATTAAATAGATAGTAACGGCATTTAGGAAGTCTAATAAATTGCACCAAGGAAGTGAAATCTCCAGAGGGCTGTACAGTATTACCAGTATTTAACTACCGGTAACTAGCATAAAGTTCTGAATAGTTTTCAAAACTTAAATTGACTAGTTATTACGGACCAGGAGACAAGCATGTTCAATTTTCCAGGCAGGCTATAACTGGCTATCAGCTATTCTTTAGAGGCCATGGTTCATTAAAGTTTCTAATAGTTATGATTGACTTACTAGTTCCATTAATCTATTAATATGTCTAGAAATCAATCTAAACTTTAGCCTTGATGTTCAACGGGTAATTTTTGGCCGAAGTTCTGTCCTTTAAGGCCAAGTGCTCCTTGGAGTATCGAAGTTGTTGGCCAATAAGCGGGTTCAGGAGTAGGTGTGACGAGTTAGCTCGGCATATTCCCACGGGCGCTCGGTTTGATTGAGGTAACCGGCACCGCGTAGTTCACGGTCGAGCCTTAATTAGACCTGTACATGTTTAAAACCAATTCGTACTTCAAGTTTGACATATTTTGAATATCAATCTGAGAAACTACAGAATCATTAACAAACCAAAGTTAGAGTTAAGAGTCACATTTAAAACACGAAATGAAGTGCCAATTGTAATATCTCTAAAGCATTGTAAAGCTCGTTAAGCGGGATTAAATCCAGGATCAAGGAGTATTCATCTAACTAACGTTTTATTTGATGAGATGCAATTGAATGTTACTTAAAAACACAAATTATATTAATTTTACATTGTTTCATAACTCGTGTTATTTCTGCTCAGAATAACGAGCTTTTTGATACTAATTGGATAAAGAAATTTACAATATTATTCTCCATTGCGTTACCATTATCTGATATATTATATCTCGTACAGCGGTAACAAAAAGAAAAAGATAAAATGATTCTGGGAACAGAAAAGGTACGAAAATAAAAGAACTTGCTACGCTCAGTAAACATATTTTAAAAGAGTTGTACAAATAACATGGAAAAAACACCCAGCCGATGGCATTCATTCAGTATTCACTTTAAAAAAACTGTAAGAATATTATGTTTTAGTGGTAGTATTTTTGGTTTTGTAAGAATATTATGTTTTAGTGGTAGTATGTTTGGTTTATAATGATCGTTACAATAAACATATGTAGCCTTCGACCCATTTTTTTGGATTTTTAAGACAGAATTTTCTGCTCTAGGTACACAAAGGCGAGGAGGCTAGAACGTACGATTTTTTTTAATTTGCCAATATAAAGGTTATAGATGTAAGTCAAGCGCGAGTAGTTTGTAAACACCTAGTTAATAATCGGCACGTAATCATAAGGTAAAGTTGCTCGAGTACTAGTTTTTGACACTTTTAAGTTGCCAGCATCTTTTTAGTTCAAAAAGCCGATAAAGTTCCAAGTTATTGTAGAAAATGATCGAGTTTGATAGCAGTAGTCGGCATGAACTTTGGCTTTTAGTGAGTCGTTTTTTACTCTTTCCCAAGAAAATCTACAACTCTTAGAGTACTTTTAACGCTGGGAGGGAGCTATTTCATAAGATTCTCAAAAGCGGTAAAATATGGCGAAACATAAAAATGTTGAAATATTACACAATAAATATAAATTTATTATACATTTACATTAATAAAAAGCTTACAATTTAAAAAAACAATAACTACTTACGAATAATATTAACTACAAACTAAATCTTAAAAAATAAATAATAAAAGTAATATTAAAATATTAACTTAAATAAAATTAAACCGAAAAAAAAACCCTTCCCACCCAAACCCCCCCGATTAGTTCCCGAAGCAAAGGTGCCCATCACGCTCGCAGCGTTTCCGCGCTGAATCGCGATGGACAGTCTTTGCTCCAGGAACGAACCGGAGCGGGGATCGAGGCCTCTTTCCTGCAGGCATCGTCCCAATTCCCTAAGGAAGCTATTCCCCTCTGCGAACCAGCAACCTGTAGTCTCTACAGCTAAGGGCACAAAAATGTAGCCCGAAAGCGTTTTATATTTCCCCTTTTAGGAACGCCGCATGCTCAGCAGCAGCTGCCGCCGATTGCATGGTGCGGCTAAGGTGCAAGGCGGCAAAAGTACTGACGCATGTGGCGTCCCAAAGTAGGCACTTACCCCTTTCCCACGGCATCAGAGTCAAACCGTCAGGCCTCTTGCCATCAGAACGGCTGAGACCTGGCGGTTCCATCATACAAGGGACATTGGCGGAAACCAATGCTCTTCGTATGACGTCATTAAGAGCGTGGTGCCGTGGGAATCTTCCTGCGCATCGACAACAGCTCAGTGCATGGTGGCCGTTGCTCTCCACCATGGAACCGCAGATACATAGGTGGGGTTGGCAGACGTCGCAGCCAAGACGACGAGCAACGGCAATCCGCACGAAGTCATTGTCGAGCAGTGTACCTAGGTTCGGCAAGGAAAGGGCGTACAACCAGGCTCTAGATTATAATAATAATATTTTAGAATAAGGTTAAAGAACAAAGTTAAAGTCAAAATATTCATTATTCAATTAGGCCCAGCAACGAGTGCTATTGAATCGTTAAACTAAATAGCGAATGAGAAAAAAAAAGCTACTTCCGGTTCTAACCCTACACCACTGCCTGAGAAGAATCCGGCAAGAAACTCAGGGAGATTTTTTTTTTCAAATAGTAGTTTACACATATCAATTCAATAACAGTCTCAAAATATTGAGCGTCAAATGTAAAGGTTTCGCCACCTTGCGGACCACAGGGCCGTTTGACCTGTCTAATGGACCAGAAAATGGAATTCCCCTGCTGCGTATGCTAGGATAAGATCGTGACGAATTGCCTACAATTACTTATGGCCCAGCAGTTGCTTTTGAAATGAAAGTTCACCCAAAAGGCTAGGTATACTCCCTAGTTAAAGTATTTGCTGCCGAATTTCTTTATAGAAAAGTTTTTATGTTTGAGGTATGGCATGCTCCATAGCTCAATTGGTAGTGCCCTTGCCTTCGAAGCTGGATGTTCCGGGAAAGAATCCCGGTGAGGGCATTTAATAGATATGAGTACTTTGACTCAAAAGAAAATAAGGCCATCTCGCGACTTTTGCTTTATAAAAGTTTATTAAACGTGTCAAACGTGTGTATAAGAAGTGATTTTTAATTTTTATTTGTTAATTTTTATAAACTTAAAGTGTAAAGATAATTATTAAATATTAATATTCTCAGCGCATCTAAATTAATTGGCCGTGTGGTGACGGCACTGAGAATACATTTGTCACCACCCCAACTCCTCCTGTGGGTGTCGTAAGAGTCAACTAAGGGATTGAAGTGTCACTGACCATTATTTGACAAAAGATTTATGATGGACAGCAGCGTGGCGATTACGGGCATTTACCTCCTAATGCGTATATACGCATAGTTAATAGGAGAGACCTACGTACAGCAATGGACTATCATAGGCTGATGATGATGATTATGATGATGATAATTTAAGGTGGTACTAAATAAATATTTGACTCCTGTAAACAAATAAGAAAAAAAATAAGATTTACACCATTTTTGCGTAAAAATAGTTATTTTAACTATCTAACGTAGTAAAATAGTACCTGACTGGATGACCGAGATTCTCTCAAAAATTCATAACTACGTAGTTTCTGACCATTCGACTACGCTCGAGCTAGATTGATTGTTTGCTCCGAAACCTATCACATTGCACAAAATCGATAAAACCACATCCGATATTATCTTCTAAATCTGAAACAAAGAAATAGCTAATATGTACACTGACAAAAATGCTAAGTTGGATTTATCAGATCTTGCGTAATTCTAACCGGAAATTAAGGCCGATTGGGTCCTATCACAATTTTTGTTTTTATTTTACCAAACTTTTTATGTTGGCATTTTACTAAATTAATTAGGTTGATTACACCAGTTTTTGATTGATTTCACCAGTTGTTTGGTATAATGTACAATGTTCTTTGTTGATTTAACCAGAACTCTGGTATCGTCTTAAACCTTTTTAGTTTTGTTAATTTGATAGCAAGGATTTGTTACATTTATATTAAAGCTTCCTCGTAATATAGCCAACCTAAGTCACTTTGGTAAATATTTTTTTCATCACACTTGCTGTCTAAGCGCGCCATTGTTTGCGCGCGCAGCGGGAGTAATAGAAAAGTGGAAATTCCCTAGGGAGTAATAGAAATGTCAGTACGTCATTTAATAATGTTATTTCTTAAAACTTATTTTTTTGCCGACAAGTGTGATGAAAAACAATGTATGCATCACGGTCGGTAAGCGGAATACTAACTCGAGTCATAAAAGCCCTCCACCTGACGGCGTCGGGCTTCTAACACTCTCGTTAGTAATTCCGTACTTACCTCCCTTGATGCACAATGTACTATTACCTTTTTGTACATTTTGTACCCACATTATAATTATATTTTTAAGAATGATTTATAACAATAATGTTTTTTCATAGATATTTTGTTTTTATTGTGCTAATGCATAATATATTTAAATAGAAACTGTGCTATATACAATGGTAATTAGAAGAGAAATATCTTGGTACAACATTAGCAGAAGGTCGAATAAGCGGCCGCTTAAATGAACCATGTGATGTGGTTTGTTCTCCCTTATTCAGAAAAAGGTTGTTATTTTTCCTAGTTGCGAGGAAAATAATAAATATCTAATGATAAGGAAAATTGGACTATTTCATGTACTACGTACAGATTTGTAATTCAAAAGTCAATTGTCGAAGCCTCCGTTTTTAGATTCGGATACTAAGTTAAATTAAAAAACAATGTTGGATATACTAAGAACTTTACGATTTTAAGATGAAGATATATTAAACTTTTTGTAGGTGTATAAAACTACATAGAAA
This sequence comes from Thaumatotibia leucotreta, assembly GCA_025490895.1. Lineage (NCBI taxonomy): Eukaryota > Metazoa > Arthropoda > Insecta > Lepidoptera > Tortricidae > Thaumatotibia > Thaumatotibia leucotreta. The sequence continues at coordinate 43,361 of JALPQI010010546.1, forward strand.
TCGTTAGGTATTAGTACATTGTGCATCAAGGGAAGTAAGTACGGAATTACTAACGAGAGTGTTAGAAGCCCGACGCCGTAGGCGGAGGGCTTTTAATGACTCGAGTTAGTATTCTGCTTACCGGTCGGATACAATGTTTTTCATCACATTTGTCGACAAAAAAATAAGTTTTAAGACAAAATATTATTAAATGACATTTCTATTACTCCCTAGAGAATTTCATTTTTCTATTACTCCCGCTACGCATGCAAGCAATGGCGCGCTTAGACAGCAAGTGTGTACCCTTTCCTGACAACAATATACTTACAATTTTATATAAGGTAGTTAAGTCTTTTCTATGGATATTTCCTACGTAACCAGCTAAATTCCAAAGAGACAGTGCGTCAAAGTTCTATAAAGTTGAAATCTGCTTGGCAAGCCTAATTAGACAAACTTTGTCGCATCCAACTCGCTACCCCAGATTTCCCTATGTAGCAAAGTTGTTTTCGCTTATTCAGAGGTGAAAAGGAACGGATTACAAGACTGTAGATTCGGTTTTTTAGCGTAAAATGAATTCTACTAACTGAAGAATATGATCCGTTTTCAAAAGTAGAATGGATGTCTTAAAGCGAGGTACTAGAAATGA